>MJUU01010305.1:3201-18275 GCA_002080025.1 Modiolus philippinarum | reverse complement strand
TGTAATCTTGTGCTTTGTTCCTTCGGTATTCTACTGCCGTTGTTTTATATGTATTTTTCCCAAAATTACCATATAAGATTGAAATATTTTGCATTTTAGCTTTTTTCCCTTCTCCCGATACCAAATTTATAGATCTTTTGTCAAAAATGTACTCAAAAGTGGGAATTATTATATTTTGGTGCTTATTTCAATTGACACGACACAACATTTATATGTATTTTTCCCCAAATTACCTTATTAGATTGAAATATTTTGCATTTTAGCTTTTTCCCTTTCTCGCAATACCAAATTTATACATCTTTGTCAAAAATGACCTCAAAAGTGGAAGATATTATATGTTGGTGCTTATTTCAATTGTTGCGACACAACTTTTATATATATTTTTCCCTAAATTACTTTATTAGATTGATATATGTTGCATTTCAGCTTTTTTCCTTAAAATCTCGCGATACCAAATTTATACATCTTTTGTCATACATGATCTCACAAGTGGGAGAAATTATATGTCGGTTCTCATTTCAATTGTCGGGACAGAACATTTATATGTATTTGTTTCCCAAATTACCTTATAAGGCTGAAATATTTTGCATTTTAGCTATTTTCCTTTCTCTTGATACCAAATTTATGCATCTTTTGTCAAAAATAAATCCAAAAGTGGGAGATATTATGTGTTGATGCTTATTTCAATTGTCGCGACACAACATTTTTATGTATTTTTCCCAAAAACCTTGAAAGACTGAAATATTTTGCATTTAAGCTTTTTTTCTTTTCTCACGATACCAAGTTGTTGCATCTTTTGTCAAAAATGAATCCAGAAGTGGGAGATATTATATGGTGGTGCTTATTTCAATTGTCGCGACACATCATTTGCTGATTTTTGGCTTTACATTTAGATCATATTGGTAATTTGTTCTCTATCAGTTTTTAAACACCTTTGAGTTTATGGTCTTCCAAAATTTAGATTTTATCTGCAATGAGACATAAGTTGTCGAAATACGCATATGCAGAATTTTAATTCACAGTAACTTCGGTATTTAGTTATTTATATGTACTTTTCACAATATTACCTAGTTTGCATTTAGCTTTTTTCCTTTCTCGCGATACCAAATTTATACATCTTTTGTTAAAAATTACCTCAAAAGTGGGAGATATTATATGTCGGTGCGTATTTCAATTGTTGCGACACAACATTTATATGTATTTTTCCCTAAAAACCTTGGAAGACTGAAATATTTTGCATTTTTGCCTTTTTCCTTTCTCGCGATACCAAATTTATAGATCTTTTGTCAAAAATGTACTCAGAAGTGGGAAATATTATATTTTGGTGCTTATTTCAATTGTCAAGATACAACATTTATATGAATTTTTCCCAAAATTACCTTATTAGATTGAAATATTTTGCATTTTAGCTTTTTTCCTTTCTCACGATACCAAATTTATACATCTTTTGTCAAAAATGACCTCAAAAGTGGGAGATATTTTATGTCGGTTCTCATTTCAATTGTCGGGACAGAACATTTATATGTATTTTTTTCCCAAATTACCTTATAAGGCTGAAATATTTTGCATTTTAGCTATTTTCCTTTCTCTTGATACCAAATTTATGCATCTTTTCTCAAAAATAAATCCAAAAGTGGGAGATATTATGTGTTGATGCTTATTTCAATTGTCGCGACACAACATTTTTATGTATTTTTCCCCAAAAACCTTGAAAGACTGAAATATTTTGCATTTAAGCTTTTTTCTTTTCTCACTATACCAAGTTGTTGCATCTTTTGTCAAAAATGAATCCAGAAGTGGGAGATATTATATGTTGGTGCTTATTTCAATTGTCGCGACATATCATTTGCTGATTTTTGGCTTTACATTTAGATCATATTGGTAATTTGTTCTCTATCAGTTTTTAAACACCTTTGAGTTTATGGTCTTCAAAAATTTAGATTTTATCTGCACTGAAGAGACATAAGTTGTCGAAATACGCATATGCAGAATTTTAATTCACAGTAACTCCGGTATTTAGTTATTTATATGTATTTTTCACAATATTACCTAGTTTGCATTTAGCTTTTTTCCTTTCTCGCGATACCAAATTTATACATCTTTTGTTAAAAATTACCTCAAAAGTGGGAGATATTGTATGTCGGTGCGTATTTCAATTGTTGCAACACAACATTTATATGTATTTTTTCACAAATAACCTTGTAAGGCTAAAATATTTTGCATTTTAGCTATTTTCCTTTCTCTCGATACCAAATTTATGCATCTTTTATCAAAAAAGAATCCAAAAGTGGGAGATATTATGTGTTGGTGCTAATTTCAATTGTCGCGACACAACATTTTTATGTATTTTTCCCTAAAAACCTTGAAAGACTGAAATATTTTGCATTTTTGCTTTTTTCCTTTCTCGCGATACCAAATTTATAGATCTTTTGTCTAAAATGTACTCCAAAGTGGGAAATATTATATTTTGGTGCTTATTTCAATTGTCAAGATACAACATTTAAATGAATTTTTCCCAAAATTACCTTATTAGATTGAAATATTTTGCATTTTAGCTTTTTTCCTTTCTCACGATACCAAATTTATACATCTTTTGTCAAAAATGACCTCAAAAGTGGGAGATATCAGATGTTGGTGCTTATTTCAATTGTTGCGACACAAGTTTTATATATATTTTTCCCTAAATTACTTTATTAGATTGAAATATTTTGCATTTCAGCTTTTTTCCTTAAAATCTCGCGATACCAAATTTATACATCTTTTGTCATACATGATCTCACAAGTTGGAGAAATTATATGTCGGTTCTTATTTCAACTATCGGGACAGAACATTTATATGTATTTTTTTCCCAAATTACCGAAATATTTTGCATTTTAGCTATTTTCCTTTCTCTTGATACCAAATTTATGCATCTTTTGTCAAAAATAAATCCAAAAGTGGGAGATATTATGTGTTGATGCTTATTTCAATTGTCGCGACACATTTTTATGTGTTTTTCCCCAAAAACCTTGAAAGACTGAAATATTTTGCATTTAAGCTTTTTTCCTTTTTCACGATACTAAATTGTTGCATCTTTTGTCAAAAATGAATCCAGAAGTGGGAGATATTATATGTTGGTGCTTATTTCAATTATCGCGACATATCATTTGCTGATTTTTGGCTTTACATTTAGATCATATTGGTTATTTGTTCTCTATCAGTTTTTAAACACCTTTGAGTTTATGGTCTTCCAAAATTTAGATTTTATCTGCACTGAAGAGACATAAGTTGTCGAAATGCGCATATGCAGAATTTAAATTCACAGTAACTACGGTATTTAGTTATTTATATGTATTTTTCACAATATTACCTTATAAGATTGAAATAGTTTGCATTTTAGCTTTTTCCTTTCTCGCGATACCAAATTTATACATCTTTTGTTAAAAATTACCTCAAAAGTGGGAGATATTATATGTAGGTGCTTATTTCAATTGTTGCGACACAACTTTTATATATATTTTCCCCCAAAAACCTTGAAAGACTGAAATATTTTGCATTTTAGCTTTTTACTTTCTCGCGATACCAAATTGTTGCATCTTTTGTCAAAAATTAATCCAAAAGTGGGAGAAATTACAGGTTCCTGCTTTTTTCAATTGTCGCGACAATATTACCTTATAAGATTGAAATATTTTGCATTTTAGCTTATTTTCCCCTCTCGCGATACCAAATTTATACATCTTTTGCTAAAAATGACCTCAAAAGTGGGAGATATGATATGTCGGTGCTTATTTCAATTGTTGCGACAAAACATTTATATGTATTTTTTCCAAAATTACCTGATAAGACTGAAAGATTTTGCAGTTTAGCTGTTTTCGTTTCTAACGATACCAAATTTATGCATCTTTTGTCAAAAATGAATCCAAAAGTGGGAGATATTATATGTTGGTGCTTATTTCATTTGTCGCGACACAATATTTATATGTATTTTCCCCAAAATTACCTGATATAAAACTTCTTTGAAAGGATGTGATAAAGTAAAATATTTCAAAAAAATGAATTATTTTGGTCATTTGTAAAGATTGAGTATAAACAGCATAATGAAAACCTGACTTTTCAAACATATCTAAAGCTATATCGCAACATATAAAAGTTCTTCGAAAGGATACAATGAGTAAAATATTTTTGAAAAATGAATTATTTTGGGCTTTTGTAAAGATCTTGTATAAACTGCATATAGAAAACCTGACTTTTCAAACATATTTATGTAAAGATTTACAAAAAGTTATATCGCGACATGTAAAACTTCTTCGAAATGGTATGATAAAGTAAAATATTTAAAAAGGTGAATTATTTTGGTCATTTGTAAAGATTTAGTATAAAACTGACTTTTCAAACATATTTATGTAAAGATTTACAAAAAGCTATATATCACAACTGGGACTAATATAACATATCATATTAGTCCCAGATCACAACATATTAAACTACTTCAAAATGATATGATAAAATAAAATATTTTAAAAAATGAGTTATTTATGGTCATTTGTTAAGATTTAGTATAAATCACATAATGAAAACCTGACTTTTTGTCATTTATAAAGATTGGGTTATACGCGGGGAGTGTGGCTTCCCATTTCAAGCGAGAGGGAAACGGGGTTGAGGCAATAAAATCGTTGAAAAACGGACCTGAAAACGGGAAAAGGGTGTCCAGCATTGGAAATTGAACCTGTGAAACGGAAAAAAGACCTATTTTAAAAGTCTTTGTAAAATATTCCCCGCGCCTTTGGGACAGAAAATCGGCAAAATACGGCATTTCGGGAAACGGATCTACAAACTGTTTTCTGAATATGCTCAATGAAAATGAAAAGTATATTTTCCCCGACCGATGAACAGAATTAGCCTCTAAAGTGTATTCGATCAATTAAATTATGAAGTGCTGAATTTCGAACTGTTGTCTGACTGGAGTACGTTCACGTCTGTTTTTATTTTTGTAGCGGGAAAATATTATCTGACATGTTTTATATTTTTTATATAACTGCATTGGTATTTTTTTTTTTCGCATATGCTTATCCAAAAGAACGCTACGTGGAAATATTTTTTTATTATCTCAGCTATCGCTTAAAATGCGATCTAACTATATATTTATAAGATAACCTCGTTTTAAGTAGTGATCCTCGCGACAGCTTTCAAGTGCACTTGAAGTTCACTAGTGAACGCGAAAATACCTGTCATGGAATAGCTACCTATTCCAAAATAGTGAACTTCGCGACAGCTAAGAGAACGCGAGTGTACTTTAAGTGCACTTTTTGGAACTTTGCGTCTGCACCCATCTGTGTATTTGATATTACTGATTATTTGGATTTCGTTTTGTTTCATTCATTTAAAACATTTTTTGAAATTATGGATTTCAAATGCTGTTGATGAGGAATTAATTTACGAAATGGCAATGCAGCTCATTAAAATTCATTGCAATTGGAGTCAACATATGTGCTATGATCTCGTGGTCATTTCCTCCATTTCCTCTCTTAAAATATATATAAAAACTGGAAGATAAAGGAAAAGCCAATTTATTTAAAGACCGAGCTGTGATGGAATTATTCTTAATAAAATTAAGATACTGCAAGTTTTAGAATAAATAAGTTTCCCATGTTAACAATGAAGGGATATGGAGTAAATGCAAATGAGACAAAATCTCTACAAATATATGGTAAAACCAAGCAATGGAACAACGCTTTTATTCAGTTCTTGATTACTAGGCCGATAAATATCCTTGTTACTAACAGTCCACTAGCAGAGACATATATTCAGTGACAGTAAAGTAAGTGGGTAAACACCTAAGTTAATGTAAATTTAGTTTCTACAGATATCAGTTTGGACTACTAACACATATTACATATATACATGATACACGCACGAGTGTGTTCTACTCTTGACGATTTTAATGAACGTAACCTTACTATCACAGCCAAACTTTTACAACAGGGTAACAGATTTCATAAGTTGTTGAATACATTTAAGAAGTTTTATAATAGATATGAACATTTGATGTCTAAATATGGCGTTACTCGTAAACATCTTAAGGGCATTTGTAATCCCCGTTTTTACGGGAATGTTGTTAAAATGCCAGAAATTGATTAAAAGTCCAGAAAAGCTGGGACGTAACTTACATTCTTTACGTAATAGGGGATATCGACAGGATATTCTGCTTACATCCGTTAAATTAGATTTGAGACCTAATGACCTGAAAATTTTGCACACATACTAGCCTCTCACTGATACTGCCGATGTCTATTGAAATCTATGATTATTCTTGACCAAACCCTTCGGGAAGTTTTGAGTTTGAGTTTTCTTCCGTAGTGCGACAGTGGTCTACCAGCAGACTAGGCTCCTTGAGCTAGCCAGCAGTATAGCGGCGAGCACCCCTTGACCCATCTTTCTAAATTATGTATTGTTTTTTTTTTTTTCCCTTCAAGATTGTGGTCGTGGACTTAGTGGTCTACCTGTATTGGGTTTTATTCGTATGTTTATTATACTATAAGGAAACGTGACAGATAAAGGGGATGTTTGGGTACCCATAAACCGGTTAAACCCTACCGCTGGCTTTTGCTAGTGCCGGTACCAAGTCCGACTGTCCCGAGATCCTATCGTTGTCTACGTTTGTCTTTTGTCTTATTCGTGTTCTTCATGTGTAGTTCCATAGCAGATTGTAGCATGTAATTATAATTTTCAGCCATTGTAGGTGTTTCCTGTTATCCATTTTATACATGATAAGCATTTTAAACATGTTCTTATAACCAAAAAGTGAGAACCGAACCGTCAGTGAAAAGGACGAACAATTCATGGACAACGGCAACATCGGAAACACTAAGAAAAAAGGACACCACTTGATTACAGGACAAAAAAAGAAAAATGAAGACACACATACAGATGAACAAGACGGACCTATAAAAACAATGATTGAGATCAGGTGTACCGGTAGGGTAAGCATCTCCTGCTTCTCTTAAGTCACCCACCGCGTCGAACATGCCAACTCCGGTAGTAACGTCAAATTCGATAGAGGAAAACAAACTTTACATTTGTGTAGTTGTAAAGGGAAAGACCGTAAATCTTCTGTAGTGATGACCTCAAGTTTTAGGTAACGTATCCTTACTTAAATAAAAATAGACACTTTTCTTTCAAAAAACAAAAATGTCAGTTTACTGTAAGTTAAGTTATTAAAGATCTCAATTTGGACAACTAATTCAACTATTCAATATGTACATCAACTCAAAGCTTTTCGGAAACCAAACTCGACATATGAATACAGCCTGATCTTACATGTATGAGAAGTGCTGGTATATATAATTATGTGTATCTTTCACGAACCTTTTTATAAAAGTTCATTAAATAGTTTTTATCTGAAAGTTTACTTCAAATAAACATGTCTCATTTGCATTTACTCAACATCCCTTCATTGTTAATGCCTACATTTAAAGGGAGATATTACACTTACATTCTTGGATATTCTTAAATATGTTACTTATTTTTTATGACAATCGCGCATCCATGAACAATAGAAAGGATATATGGATGTTGCGTTGCTTGACATCTAGCAATTATCCCTTCATACCTTAAAATCGGTTCATTTTGTTTGTTTACATCTAGCACATGAAGTCCACGATGACGTCATTTTTGTCCTCGTGTCAAGTTGTCTCTTTAGGATTACTTATTAACGCAACATTTATTCCAAGTTGAAATTTGCACAGGTATGTATTCAATAAAAATGATAAATCAGCACAAATTTTGCATGTTTACCTATGCCCGTAATTTACAAAACTTCCAAATGGTGAATAAAAGGATATGGAGTAAATGCACATGAGACAAAGTCTCTACAAATACATGGTAAAAAACAAGCAAAGGAACAACGCTTTTATTGTTGTTCTTCATCTTGAAGTCACCATGAGGCCTTCAACAATGAGCTTTGCTCATACCTCATAGTATGTTCAAGACGGCCCCTAGCACCGGTTTAAGCGGAATTCTTTGCTAATTGTCGAGCAACGCTACATCCATGTCTTTCTTGGTCATGGGTGCGGGATTGTCAACAAACATCAATTAAACTGGCAAAGTGCTCTTACAATCACTGTCATCCTTTGCCCGACAAAAGCCTGAGAATTAACATGAACTCAATAAACACAGTTAACCGTGGGCCATTGTTAATGTTGACATTTCAATTTACGTCACCAATTATGCGGTTGACCTTTTAAGACCAATCAACTTACAGTAAATTACATTTTTTCCGCGAAAATGTACCCAAAACGTTCTAAAACGCCATTTCAATGGGCAAAAATGGAGATTAATTTTGAAATAATTTTTAATGCTTTCAGGACATATTTTAAAAATACTGTCAGCAAAGGAAACAAAAGAATGAAAGTTTTTATTCCAACAAAATTATATCAATAAGCTTGGCCTGTATTTTCTGAAAACCTGCAAAAGCCATGTGACCGATCTTATGATACAACATAGATCCATCATTGTTAATTGGCATGCCGAGTATGTAGGTCAAAAGTCAAGAACTAGCACACCTTTTCTGAAACGGCAACAACATGTAAACTACTGAAGTTTTCAACTTTCTACACTTAAATGATATATAGAGAAAAAACATTACATGGAAGAAAAAAAATTCCCAAAATTCTTAGGTGACCGATTCATCGATACTCGGGGATAATTCCGTTCAAACCGGTACTAGAGCGCTCTTAAACTTTCTATGTATTATGAGTTCATTGTTAAAGATCTCATGGTGACTTCGAGAGGAAGAACAACAATGCATTTGTAGAGATTTTGTCTAATGTTGATTTACTCTATATACTTTCACTGTTTATTCTTTGCCTGGATCATTCTACATGAGTATATACTGTAAGGACTAGGATCTTATGTTTGAATTTGCCTTTGAACATTCTTTATAAGATATTACTTCATTATTGTTAAAGTAGGTATATATGAATTCTAATTCCATTAAAAGCACTGGAAAGGACATTTCATATTCATTGTTGAAATTCAGGAATAAGGAAATGTCTTAGGGACATTATATACACATATATAATTTTAAGTCCAACTCCTTAATTTCGGAGCTCTGGAATATGAATAAATAAAAAAACTAGGTTCGTCGGATGCTTCTAAAGTAGAGGCTTAAAAGGAATCATTTGTACATTTCCATCATTTGTTGTAAGGAATACATGTTTTCGATAAATACATGTAATAGTTGTTTTTATATAAGATTATAAATGAATAGTTTTGAATTGTAAGCCTTCTATACTGAATCATAGAGGGGACATGTGATTTGTATGGCCACGTGATACTAAGTACCCGACATGAGAAAGCTATGTCGCGGCCACGAAAGACTCTCTCATTCTAATGACATGAATGTGATAGTATCTCGTTGTAACGACATATGAATCTCGTGGCCACGACTTGGTATGTCGTTGGAATGAGATAGTGTTTGATGGTCACGACAAAGCTACCTCATGAATACGACTTGCTATATTGTGGGAAGGAAAAGGTAATTCATGGCCACGAGATAAAAAATGACATGTCCTCTCCTTGCTTCCGTTTTTCTGTACTTTTATTCTAATACAAGGTTAAAATCTCACTGTGTAAAATGCTAAATCTTCTATTGTGCCTAACAGGAAAATTATGACACAAGATTATGTTACCGTGATATCATATCTAAGCGAAATTTTATATATATTATCTGTCAGGAAATGACAGAAATAAAGATATCTTACAAAGCTATTAGATTTTGAGGACATTTTAGAATACAGAGATTAAACAGTTTTATTGAGAAGATTGGGCATCAGTAGGACTTATATATAATAAAATTGAGAACCAGAGCATTATTACAATAATACTTATTGCTTAATAAATGAGGAAAGGACCAATCACGCTATATCACATGATTGCTTTCTGGGATTTATTTTCTACAAATTTTAGAGATTCTTGTAAGAAAAGTACAATAAAGCTCGTTTTTTTCGTTTGTTTTATTTTATTTTAATTCTTTTGTATTTTATATTTTTTGTTGTTATTGTTGTTGTTGTTGGTATAATGAATACCAAACAACAATCCAAAATTTAAGGCAACGTGAATGGACTGATTTATATGGAGAGAGCATTGCGTTGGGTTACACTCATTAGTTTGTATTTTGAATCCATATGGTTATGACACAGAAGAGTTTTTAGAAATACTGTATATTCTTTAAAAATTGATATTTTTTTATCTTCGAAACATCTCTCAGATTCATGTTAATTAATGAAATCTATAAATGCTGACTCTTTCCTTCCAATATTGAAGGGTTGCAAAATGTCTAAAAAATTGTTATTATGAAGTAAATTTGCAAGTGAGTGACTTATCTTGTGAACTGCCATTAGAAGTTATGACTTACACAAAGTTTTTTTTTTAAATGCCAGAACTACAAGGCAGATTTGTTTGTTTTTTTAAATAACCTTTTTTATCGTCAAATTTTTTTAACGTTTTTTATTCCATGTACAAAGCAGGTACTAAGTCCGACTGTCTAGAGCTCCTATCGTTTCCTGTATTTTTCTTCTGCAGTGTCTGTATTGGTTGTGGCCTGTGATTGTAAGTTTAAGTCCCTGTTATCTTCTGTTTAAAAGATATTTCTATTTATATTTTATTTTCAGACATGGTGTTGATTAATTTATATATGTGTTCCTCATATACCAAAGGACGCAACCGTATCAAACTCCTAGTTTACTAGTTACATGGGAGAACATCTTTTAAGTTTAAGAACAACGCATACTACAAGACGGGTGTGATGGGACATCGCACATTAATCCCTGTTTATTCAAAAATTAAATTAGAACTCTGGTCATATTTTTGTAAATTTTGTTGAAAACTAAGGAGTATCTCCCTCATGCAAAACTCTGTCCTTAGCTAATTTTGGCTTTCCATTTTGATCATATTTGCTTATTTGTTCTCTACCAATTCTCAAACAATTTTGGGTTTATGATCTTACAAATGTTTCGACTTTATCTGCACTGAAGAGACATAAGTTGTCGAAATGACCATATGCAGAAGTAACTTCAGTATTTTGTTATTTGTAGTTATTGTAATTTAACAGTCATCAGCTACAACATTCTTGTAAATACTGTCCACAAGCAATCAATTGGAATAACTGTTCAACCAAATTCAAGAAAACTTATACAAAATCGGATTGGTACATATTTACTGCAACTTAAACTTTTTCACGAAACAATTAAGCCGTAGGCAGATTTTAGCTTGTACAGACATGAACATATCTACTTGAGTTCAACTGACCGATCTACCAAATATTAATATTGATCAGTACGGTACACCATGGATTAATAGAATAAATAAATCATTTATTCAGTCCTGCCAGATTTAGTTAATAGAGCATCTATTGATCAATTTAGGAAATCCTTACGCAGCTTAAATTTCCATTCATACAAGGTCAATAATATTACATAACCAAAACAGTGTAATTAGAGAGTAATGCATTTTTGTATAGAGTTATCTTGATGATACAACAGCATGACATTGTTTCATCTACAAACACTCAGGGACAAATTCAGTTATTAGAGGAAATCTGATCAAATCTGATTCAATCTTTTCTACAAAATACCATAAATCACTTAAAAGTAATTGTTTGAGATCATGAAAATTAAAAAGGTACCACTGTGCGCAGCCAAAAACATTTGATTGTAGTACTTAATTGTAATTTTTATCCCTTTTTGATTCATTTCTTTAATGTGAAATTGTCAACTTTTGTTTTTTATAAAATGTTGAATAAAGAGGATAATGTGGAATTTAGACATTTTTCATGCTGATCATGATTTAATTAACTACAGTAACTTGTACAATGTGTGTGTGTGTTTGTATGTGTGTGTGTGCTTCTTTATATTTTGAATTAATCATAAGCTATATTTCTTGTACAATTGCTGTCATTTATTAGTATATGTTGTATGAAGTAGGGAGGGGGCTTTATATAAAGTTGTAATAGCTTGCACCCATTCCGATTGCTTTATATACTGAGCAATAAATTAAGTTTTATTCAAAATATTGTGGAACTACAGAAAAGGTTGTTTTTTCTACATCAGGATATTCATTAAAAAATACATGATTGTCCAGAAAAAAGGGGGGTTCCAACACCCGGAATCCCCCCTTCTGGATCCGCCAATGGTGTTGATTATTTTTATATCGACACCAGACAACAGACAACAGAAAAACAAAAACTCACTGTTAGTCCCCGAGGGTATTCACCAACCCAGTAGTCAGTACTTCGGTGCTGACCCGGAAACCGACTTTATTGAAACTTGCAATATCTAAACTTTACAAAATTTTAAAACTAAGGAGAATCTCCCTCATGCATAGCTCTGTCCTTGGATGAATTTTGGCTTTTCTATTTAGATCTTTTTGGTTATTTGTTCTCTATCAGCTTTTACACGTTTTTCGGCTAACGGACTTCCAAAAGTTTTGGTTTAATCTGCACTTATGAGACATAAGTTGTCGAAATGCGCATATGCAGAAAACAAATTAACAATAACTTCGGTATTTTGTTATTATACGAAATAACACCAAAAATTGTTTGCAAGTTTTTTTTTATGTAAAATATAAAGCAATTTCTAATCTTTTGAAGTTGTTTTTAAACTATACCATTGATATTTTCCCCTAATTTATTGATTGCTATCGATATTGTTTTTTTCCACTGTTATTATTAGAGATTTTACCATTATACCTCTTTCTTCTAACTTTCTCCTTTCTTTGTTTGCCAAATCATATATAATAAATTTTGATTATCTGTAAAATTATTTTTGATTATAATGGGCAGACAAGTATTGTTTGTGTTAAATTCAGCTTTTACAAAAATATTTTACTTTCAATATGGTCTTCTGGGAAATAACATGATTGAATTTTGCATTATTTTTGTGGTACTTGGCTGATCCTTCGCCGTAAATACGGAATCCATTTCACAATTCTATCATGCTGAAAACAGATTGTGTATGCATGATTGTGCTATAATATAAATCTTCTAAAAGTAATAATAACCAACAGAATAAGACTCAAAAAGCATACACATGAGGTTTTGTTCTATCATCAATATGTTTTACATGTAAAACAAAGATACTAGATCGTTCAATCTCAGTTACAGATGGTGTTCTTTCTATTGACAATTATCTGTTTGCTAAATGGATCTTGTCAATATATCCTCCAGAATTAGAGACAATTTCAATTACAAAATTATCAATTTCCCTTACATGAAGGATAATAATTCTACATTTCCTGCCTACAGAGTGTACTTTTCAAACTTGATTCGTTACGCCAGAGCCGATACCAGCTATTCGCATTAGGTATAGGCTTTACCTTGACCAACTTATGAATCAGGGCTTCAAACATTTTATTTAACAAATATTAGTACCTAACGGGAAAATTTGAATGTTTGATCAAAACTGTGATTCAAGATTCGTTTCTCATATAGTGCTGAGACAAGCATAGTCCACGACATTTTAATTTTTGTTTAGATGCTACTAGACGATACCAAAATGCATGGGAAGGTTCGACGCTCCACAAACCAACAATATCTCTTATGAAATGTTTTTACAAAGTAAGAGGCGATTCACATTTTGTTTTGTATCTACTTAATCTTTTTGTCCTTCGGATGTCGGTGCCTAATAATTCAATTCGGATTATTTGTCATTACCACACTAACAAATTAATCAAATAAAATAAGTATGAATTTTTACGTTAACAACAAGTCTGAGTACAAAAAGTAAAATATCAAGAAAAAGCGAAAAATTGAAAAGATAGAATATAAGTAAATGAAAAGTCCGAGTACGAATAGTAGCAAATTAAAAAAGGCCCAAAACTGAAATGATAGGGTTGCGGTTAATAAACAATGAAAGTATATAGAGCAAATGCACAAGAGACGAAGACTCTACAAAAATTGTAGAATGCTAATGTTGTTGTTCTTCACCTTAAAATCACCAAGATGCATTCAAAAATAGGTTTTGCTAATACACGTTGTAAGCTTTATAAGGTCATTATCACCGGTTTGTGAAAAATTTATGTCTATAATGTTTATAATATATGAAATATGTCTATTATTAAAAATTATTAATAATAAAAATTTATTATGATTTATAATTAATAGATGTCGATTTTAATGGAAGACAGAGAATTAGCTTTATTATTTGCCGTTAAGGAACGATTTTGACCTACTTCACAAAAAGCCCAAATAAATACTGATGAAAGATTTTCTGCTATACAATTTAATTTTGTTCTTTTTCACGTAATGCCTTGTCAAAAATAAGACGATTGAGAATATACAGTGCAGCCCAAGCTAGTCATTTGATGAAGATCTTTATTAGTTCTATAGATCATGAATTGTTTTATAATGTGCAAATAAGAAACTATGAAATATTTTCTCTCGATTGGCACCTTCAAAACATAAATTATGATACATATATACAAATGTAGAAGTATACAGAACATAATATATAGAAAAAAATAAAGGGACAGCATAAACCACTACCAGGAATACCGAAGTACAAATTAGGAAATGGGAAATAACAATCCAAAATCACAGCATTTATCCAACACGAATACAGACAGTACAAACACAATTAACAAGAATGATTTATTACTTTGTTGTTACTGAGTTATTACTATGTTGTTACTGAGTTATTACTATGTTGTTACTGAGTTATTAATGATTTCTTACTATGCCGATTACTATGTTGTTTATGATTTGTTACTTCATTTGCATAACTATGTTTTTAGCTCATTTGCATGTGAAATTTTCTCACTAATAAACCACCTTCAAATCATGATCTATTTATGAGTTGATAACATCACTTCATTCCACCTTTTTTTGGTTTGGGTTGGTAACGAAAGTTCTGAATAAAAACATATTTTAATATCAGTCTACAGAAATTTCTAGAAGTTAAAGTTCATAAACTTCTTGGTCTTACACTGATAAAAAGCAAGAATCAAAAATAAACTAAAACGGTTCTCTCGTGAAATTATTCTGCTAACGGGCATTATCTTATTATGATGCAATTATCTTATATTCTTCACCATCCTTGTT
>MJUU01010303.1:121119-132836 GCA_002080025.1 Modiolus philippinarum | reverse complement strand
CAATGGGTAAGACTGGTTGAGGAAAGCTGTTCAAGGAGATCTTTTGAATTTTTAAGAATCCACATTTGATTCACATCGCTTGTGGAGTAAGCTTTATTACTGTAATTTTTCAGGCAGTCTGGGAAATAAGAAGAAATGCTTTCGCTCGAAACAGTTGAAGAGGTGGCTCCTTAGTTTACGTCTATCATATCTTTTGGTTGTTACATCTTTGTCCATTGCCAGAGCTACCATATTTGTAATTGCGTACAACCCACAATCAAAGGAATTATTTTGTTGAAAAACATCTAACATTTTTACGGTAATAGTCATTCCTAGTTGTTCTTTCAGACTACAAATAGCCATAGTTTCCATGCTTGGAAGATCATCAAATGAGGAATCACAAATTGAGACCTCCAGGTTGGCACTGGAAGTTTGTTATCGTCAGCCAGTGTGATCCGCTATCTTGAGGTCTTCTGTTTATTATCTAGATAAACGGTTGTGAGTGTTTTCTGAAATTCAGCTCCACTGCTAGAGTTGATGATTGTAAGCCAGCTATGTGTGGAAACTGAAATTTAATGATATTCATGGCCGAATCAATAAGTGTTCCGTTTAACCAGCCACATGGATCGAAAATTAGATCCTTATGGCATGTGTTTGAGTCTGAGTTCAATCTGAATTATTTAAAATTGAATTAATTTTATTACTCCATTGCATTAATAAACCACTTTAAAGAAACAATTTATATATTTTACGTTTGATCCAGTCAAGCTATAGATCATATTTTCTTGACCACAGATTACTTCTTAATTCCTAAAATAATCAGTATCATAATTTTATCAATTTCAAATTATATTTTTATATATTTTAAGACATACCATACCTCTTTCAAAATAAATTAAAACTCTTAAGAGAACCGTTTCCGTCAAAATTTTTAATATTTTACGAAAGGATATGGGGTAAATGAACATGAGACCATAACACATATGTTAACCCCAACTGCAATAATTTAAATGAGCTATATGAGGAATTACAAATTGAGACCTCCAGGTTGGCACTGGAAGTTTGTAATCGTTATAAGCCCTATTATAGAAAAATTTTTGCTTAAGTTGTTCTTTTAACAAAGATTTTCAGAAAAGGAGTTTTTGATTTCATTACAATTTTTTGAGACTCTTACTCCTTCTCTTAACGTATCTACTGTTTAGAAAATTTTCCACAGGACAGCCTTTAAAAATTAAAAATGACAATTTTAGTCTTGTGACAATACCTTCAGTAGAGGATATGTTATAGGTTGAAGAAGAGATGTGATTTAGAAACTGAAAATGTACGAGAAAATTCTTTGTTTTTATACAGGGTAGTAAATGTGCAATGAATGATGTAAAAGAACGCATTAAAAATGTGCTCAATGGCTTTCAATTTGAAGTTTTCATCGCCAAAGTCATTTGCTACTCATGGGTCTGTGATCGATACAGTAAATTCCTTGATGGAGCCCAATTGCTCATAAATGGGTTATTTTAACCACGGTATGTTACATTTAACTTGACATCATCCCTACAGTAGTTTTACGGCCAACGCCACGATCTTGTGGACCGCTATGGTATACCTGTTTCCCAGATGACAACAGATCTTTCCCTTTATAAGCTTGGAATTGTTTTTCCTCTACTATATTTGACTTTGCTAACGCATTTGACATTTTCAATACTGCGGATGTATTGTGAGAATCAGGGGATACCTGCTCTACAGGTGCTAAGGATCTCGTCCATTGTTTTAAGTTGGACACAAGTTGTATGTGTATCCCAATTTTTCATTTCTGTGACTTAGTTGTGAAGTGTCGTTGTATCTTCTTGGTATTTCAGGTGTTGACATTGTTATGGATCATTCTTTTTTAGACTCAAGGGTTCTCCCTAATTTTACAACATGGGGTGTTGCGTTAATAAATTTATAAATCAAACTAAAACAAATTAACTTAGTACTTAAGAGAATTTAATGAAATCAAAACATGTTATTTGTATAAAAATATCATAAGAACTGATATTTTTAAATGCATTAAAAGTGTTTTATATATGTCTAAGTAAGATTGTCGTCTTTTGAAAGAGAAAGTATAGCAATGTCGACAATTAAAAGTTTTTAATAAGAAACTACATTTTAATTGCTTCGACTTCAATTTCTTCGCTATCTTTTGCCCATTCCTCTACCTCTCCAGATGCACATAATGCATAGAAAAGACATCCAATATATTAAGAGCTCCTCAAACATAGAATACGTTTCTCCATTCTTCTGTTGTATCCTTCAAAAAGATTGAAAAAACGATAAAGTTTACCATAATTAAGGAATTATTATCTTTGATAAGAAATCCATACATTGATAGATACATTCCGAATATGAAATTATCTGAAGCCCCAAAAGAAGTATACTAACAAAAGTATAGACTAGTTTAACAAAATGACATTAAATTTAGAATATTTGTGTACATTTTCTTTTTTTCTTGTTAGTTTAGTTAATATTGCCGCTTTATATTGGTACCAAAAAATTCCATAGGTATGGTTCGTCGCGTTCCGTGCGGAAATTATAGTTATATCCCTTATTTTTAGTTAACCGAACTATACAAATTGCCGTTCTTGCTGTTTAAACACCATACACACCATTGAAAGTATTATCTTTAAACTGTCGAAATACAGTTTTCATATGTTATTCCTATGCAAAAAATAATATTGCTATATACAAGAATATTTGCAAACAATGAACCAAATGTTTCATTGTTTGGTTTACCCATTAATGTTGGAGACTTTGTTATTCCACAGACCAATGCAACTGTATATGAAAACATTCGATTTGTCCCTTTTTGGCCATTTTTTTCAAAATGATCAAGGCCATAATAACCAAAACAAATACCAGCCTTCCTTTCATGCAAAATTTCATTAGGATTTATCAACTGGAACTATAGTTATTGACCAAAAACAAAAGTGTCTACAGACTGAGAAAACCAAGACAGCACCATAACTTTATACAACCTGACATTTTTAGTGTAATTAAAAATTGTTGGTATAAGGTGTCAGTGTACTTTCATTTAGGCTTGCATCTACTTTCCAGACATATAAATATGATATTCTATTTCAACTTATTCCTCAATCACAACTCTCTGTTGTATTTTAGTTTGTGGAAATTCTATCCCACTGTATGTGTTATCCAGGAGAAAAATATACTACCTAAATGGGTTAAAATGGGTCCAATGGTTTCAGTGGAGAAGATCTTTGAAGGTATTCCAATATGCTCCTATGATTCATATTGGCAGCCATGTTGGGTTCGGACTAGGATACTGACTTGCGGGACTCATATTAAAATGGGTCCATCCAAACACTACCAAGCACCAAGCTAACTTTGGTTTATAGTTTCAGTTAGATTTCAATCTTTCTCTGATAAAGGTATCTGAAATTCAAAAAATTTGAATTTCAACAGTGTCTGTCTTATTTTTCTCACAAATATGAAAATTTGCCACCATGACATAGCAAAATTTACAACAGACAGATAAACAGATGGACAACACTAACAGATGCAAAGTGATGCCAAGAGCTCACTCTAGCAATGTAAGCTGAAAATTTTATCATGAAAAAATGGCAATTTAATAGATACTTACTTTGCTTCTGAGCTGATTACTGAAGTTTGTGAATTTATCAGTCCAATACGTCACAACTTTTTTTACAGGCATATGGATCTGTCTCTTATCCATCCCTTCTAAATATTTTTTACTTCATTCTAAAAGATATAAATAATTCAGTGATTAAGAGTATTCCTGAAAACTGGACATTGAGAAGAGAATTTCATGAAGTGGTCAGAATGATACAAACAGTATATTTGTATACGGCATGCCATATTTTCATTTAGTAAGTAAGTAAGTAAGTAATATTTATTTAAAGTCGGATAAAATATATACATTATAACAATAAAACATGAGCCCGAATGGTCTCTTTCACCGACTGATATATATAAAAACATAACAAAACACATACAAAACATAAAACATAGCACATGCACACAGTTACAATTAAGCAAAACAAAGCACATGGAAAAGCAACACTAGCACTAGCAAGTTTAATAAGCAATAAAACATAATATGGCATAAGCAATTATAAAAAGCAAATAAAAAAAACATACATGAACTAAACTAAAAGCAGTTAAGACATAAGATCTAGAAGAAACAAATTCACTACTTATTCCTCTTTATGGTAGTCCGGGGTCTAAAAACTGTCAGATAGAATTTTCTGACAGTTTTGGAACTTGTGTAAACACTTTGTTATTAGGGCATACAAAAATAAGATAAAAATTGCAGGTCACTCATACCAAATTAGTCTCTTCAAACAAAAAGTTTATATCAGAGAGTACTAACAAGAGTCGACCCTAATAGATGTCTCGCCCATCCCTGCTTGGTCGCTAAAACAGTCATGTACTACTCAAGAGCAACCTACAAGCCAAATATTATTACCGTACCACTTACAGTAATTGAGAAACTATTCTAATCAGAAAAACTTAACTATGTTCACTAGACCATGAAATTGAGGTCAAGATCAACAGCCATATGGCAGACTGACATGTACTAACCAAGACCAAGCTATATACCAAATATCATTGACATATCACTTGTAGTTATTGAGAAACAGACTTGAGCAAAAACACTTAACCTGGGCACTGGGTCATGAAATTGAGGTCAAGGTCAAAAGCCATATGACAGACTGACATGTGCTACCAAAGACCAAGCTATATACCAAATATCATTGACATATCGCTTGTAGTTATTGAGAAACAGACTTAAGCGTGCTACCCAAGACAAAGCTATACATCAAATATCATTGACATATCACTTGTAGTCATTGATAAACAGACTTAAGAAAAAAACCTAACGTGGTCACTGAACCGTGAAATTGAGGTCAAGGTCAAAAGCTATATATATATATATATATATGGAAGACAGACATATACTAACTAAGACCATGCATGGCTAAGTCCACGTATGGCTATGAGTATAAGGAACAAAGGAAATTGATCAGATCAAAACAATCTAAAACCTGAGGTGCACTTAAGCATCATGTAATAAAGATACTCTGAAAGTTTCATCAAATTCAATTTATTGGCTTAGGAGTTGCAGATTGCACACAAGCACCCCCTACCCAATGACAATGCATGGCTAAGTCCATGTATACATGGCTATGGGAAAACCCAATATAATTGGTCAAATCAAAATCTAAAAAAGGAGGTGCACTTTCATGACGCATCATTTGATAATAATTCTCTGAAAGGTTCATCCAATCCCAGTCATTGGTTTAGGAGGAGTCAGGGATACCATACCAGTACCCCCTCCGTAATAACAATGTATGGCTAAATCCATGTATGGGAAAAGCCACATATATACAATTACATGTATTAGCAAAACTTACTCAAAGCTTCTTAGAATTCTGTACATATGATTGTTTATAGCACTCAGTTACTCCTACTTGTCAATCACTTCAGTGTCTTTATCCCATTCAAGTAAAATTTCATAGAGCTTAATTCGACAGGCGCGCTTGTTGCAAACAGTCTTCTCATGTAGTCTTTAAATTATAAAAAAAAAATTTTGGATAATTTTATTTAATATATTGCTCAATATCTTTATCAACAGATGCATTCAAAATGTATTTATCAAACTGTGTTGTAATTCTATTTGCAATACACATTTCTATCTATTATGTATTTTACAATCAATGATTGTAAATGAAAGCCAATTACCATGTTATGTTTTAAATTTGATTTGATCTGATATGCACTGAAGAGACATTAGTTGTCGAAATGGTCATATGCAGAACTAAATTCACAGTAACTTCGGTATCTGATATCTATTTTCACTGGGGTGATGCCTCTACTGGTGGATTGTTATTCCTTTGAGAGTATTCACCATATTCACCAAACCGGTACTGCGGTTATGGTCAGAAAACCAATTATATTTAGAAACTTGCAATATCAAAATGCAAGAATATTTTTTTGAAACTAAGAAGTGTCTCCCTTTTGCATAGCTATCCCTTAGCTGATTTTGGCTTTCAATATAGATTTTTTGGTTTTGAGGAATGTACTGAAGAGACATTAGTTATATACAGAAACTAAATTCACAGTACCATAAATTCGGCATGTTATTTAAATGTATATATCCTCTTATTTTAACTTCAAAATTGTTATTACTATTTTTTGCATGACTGCACAATGTTAATATGTTAATACTAGATTTTGAATGAGATGTTTTACAACCTTATATAGTGAAAACAGAGAGTGACCGATCTCTGCCCTTGATGACATATACAATGAGCAAAATCTCAACACCAACATTTATATAGGAATAAACTGAACGTCAAGCTCTTTTTAATGGTACAACTTTTATGAAAATCTGACAAACAGTAATAAGCTCTACAGAATTTTTCAAATGAAGACGGTTTTAATATGAAATGCATTGGGAAAATTCTAAATTCCAAATATTTTTTACCCAAGACTGCATGACTGTATGTTTTGTGGCACGAATGACAATGTATCAAGGGACTGGATTTGTTTTTACTTCCTAGTTTAAAATCTGTGTGTTTCCCTACCCTTCACCTTTTTGCTTTTGTTTGTTTGTTTTGTTTGATTTGTTTGTTTGTTTGTTTGTTTGTTTTTTGTTTGTTTTTTGTTTTTTTTTGTTTTTTGTTTTTTTTTGTTTTGTTTTGTTTTGTTTTGTTTTGTTTTNGGGGGGGCTGGCCAGTACTGGCTGATAGGTGGGAATCCTCCAGCTAATGGCGTAAGGTTGTATTTGACGTATAATGTAAATACTATTTAAACAGGCCTAACATTGCCATTGGCCTCATATTTGTAAGCACACGGTCATGTGCAAATAACAAATTTATGTAAAATGGTCTTTGTTGAACGCGAAGCTGAAGGGTTAACTGGGTACCGAAGGGTGTGACAATTTCCATATCTACCGGTATCAAGGTACATTGTAGATTACAAATTTTTACCGGGTTTTTCATCTAAATAGTGCAATTTTAGGTAAAACCTACAGGTAGCAACGAAGTAACTTAAAACGACATTTTCAACGATTATTATTGAAAATACACAGAAATTCATTAACTTTGAATATATTTTACAAGGTGTAGGGTAATACCTATGGTAGAACCCTACAGGTAGTTAAATATAAGATTGAAGGAGAAATACTCCGTTCCTGTTTTTAGGTCCAAACGTTGTGTGCTTAATCCCTATTCTGAGTGTGACGTTGACGCTGTTTATTTTACACCCCGCCACATGTAGTGGCGAGGTATTATGTGAGACCCTCAGTCGTGTGTCCGTCCATCTATCTGTCCGTCTGTCTTTCTGTCCATCCGTCCCCAAAGGTTTCCGACTGATAACTTGTGAACGAAAAAACACAAGGTCTACAAACTTGGTATGCAAGTTGTTTATCAGAAAACTCAGATAAATTTTGATTTTGGGTTCAGAGGTCTAAGGGGTTCTGGAGTTATGCCCCTTGAAACTTTGAAATTTTGCGAATTTTAGGGTTTCTGACAGATGACTGTGAAAGAAAAAACATACCGTCTTCAAACTGTTTACCACAAATTTCAGACCAAGTTATATTCTGGGTTCATAGGTCCAAGGGATTCTGGAGATATACCCTTGAAATTTTGCAAATTTTACGGTTTGTTCTTGTGAATGAAATAACATGGTATGTAAAATGTTTACCACAAAACACAGACCAAGTGTATTTTTGGGTTCAGCATTTCACATAGTTTTGGAGTTATGCCCCTTTTAACTTAGAAATTTTGTGAAAAGTGGCGGGGTATTATGTAATGCACCATTACTATTTTTAGAAGTGAAATAGTTTTCCCTTCATATGAACAAAAGGAAAAATTTATTCTTATATAAGATGAAGCAAGGAGTGTGACTATTAGCTGCTATTGGTGAACATAGTTTAACATATGACCCTATGTGAATGCATTCATAGGTTTTCTCCTCTGAATTGATTGAATTTTAACATAATAGTCTTTGGGTGGTCCCCTTCAAAATTTGGGATTTAATGTTCAAATCTCATCCCAGATGGATGCAAGTGGGGAACTTAATTTATCATAAGACCTTATATGGGAAACACATTCAAAGATCATATCATCTGAACTGCTTGAATTATTTTGATTAGATTTAAATATAGGCACAGACCATTTGATTTTCAGGGGGTGTGTCCCCTGGATTTTCACCCGAGCCTGGTAATTTTTTAGCCCGCTTTAAGAGCCAGTTAAATACTAATTGCTAGGATATTTTGTTGAGTCAGGCTTTTTTTCTAATGGACAAAGTCAGGGCCAGATTACCTTTTTCAACCCAGGTGCTGGTCAGAGAATTTTTTAGGGCAAAAATCGAAGGCCAGAATTATTTTTTTTCTAAAAATACCAAGTCCCCTCCCGCTGAAAATGGTCCATGCCTAAAAGTCCTTAGGTGGTAACCTTTTACCTTGAAATTTGTCTTCATGGTCAGATTATTGCTTTTTGTCTCGCCTACGACGAATGTCGCGAAAGCGAGACATAATGATCATAGATTCCGTCGGCGTCGTTAACATTTGGTTAACCCAAATGTTTAACTTTTTTTGAACTTCTATAACTTTCTCAAATCATATCCAATATCAATGAAATTTTGACACAATATTCAGTACAACTTCATTATTGTATTTGTTGTGTTTTTTTTTTAAATAGCTCAAAATTTTCCGTATTTTTTCAATTAGTGCAATTGGACTTAGTTTTTTTATGATTTTTTTTTGTTTGCACCATATCACAGCACCCACATGTCATTGGCTGATGATTACTATTAAGTGGTTGATGGGTTACTTCAAATTTTTGTTCATAGATTTTCCTTATTTTCTCAGGAAATATTTTACGAAAGGATATGGAGTAAATGAACATGAGACCATAACACATATGTTAACTCCAACTGCAATCATTTTACTGAGCTGTGTAATAGACGGGTTTTAGGCTCATTCCATCTATAGCACAACAAGTCTAGGGTTCTGATGTTTTACCAGTTTATTAAATAGATCTGGAAAACAACAATACATTCATAAGTCAAAATAATAACANAATTACGTTTCAAAATTAAGTAAAACCATTTTCAATTGAAATATTAATAAAGTATTTTATTATAAATAGAACAAAATATAAATTACAAGTTTAAGATAAATATACAAAATAAACACTCTGCTACAGCTGTATGGCCATTTTTTTATATAAAAATTGAAATAAAAAAATAAAAAAGGGGGGTCACCGTGCTTGTTTTCAACACTTACCATGCGGGTCCCGTTTTTTGACGAGATGCAGTCATACTTCAGTGAAACACCTCTTACAGGTCCAAAACCTATGCAGATACGGTATTTTGCACTAGAAACATAGAAATAACTATTTCCTACAATATCACATATCAAGAAAGGACAATTGTGCAAGTCCCAGGTACATTCTGCGTAGGCTGTACATTTAAAAGTGCAAAATATTCGCACATTTTGGAAGGGGTGGGCTCCATTTTTGGCCAACCAGAATGCAACATTTGATCCATTATACTCCAGATTGGCTTATTTTGATAATACGATGTCATATCTATCACAGGATAAAAGTGTCAGTCCTTCGGGCCCATGCGTCATCGCCACTTCCGGTTTAAAAGTGCAAAATCGTGAAAAAATGTCAATTTTGAGGCCCACGAATAATATAACCTCACACACAGACCATGATTATATCCAACTTTTCATCCTATGTAAGTAGGAATAACCCACAAGGTGCAAAATCTTCAGAAAATACTTTAAATTTGAGATACGTCAATGTCGGCCATTTTGCGGGCCGCAAAAGAGGCCAAAAAGGCATAAAATGGCACTTTTCTCCGTGGATACCACTTTTTTGGGCTCTAGCCCGCCCAAACCCCCATCTCCTCACCCCACCTACAGGTACCTCACCCCGTGATCACCTATACTAGCTATATAGTAAACAATAAACATCTTCAGAATCAGTTGCTACATTTGCATATAATTTGCATAAATTTGCAAATAAATGCAAACCGCTGATTTTCCCAAATAAAAAACAAAATAGCACGAAAAGGGTTAAAATAACTGATATCAAAATAATAAAATATTTCTAATGAATATAAAGGGAAAAACAGGTATTCTTGTGTTTCTTTTTTAACTATTCCATAAATTTTTCTCTACTTTACTCATATGTTAGCCCTGTGAACATACTTAAAAAAATATAAAGAAAAATGGGGTCACCGACTTTGTTTTCCTTATAATTTGTAAAATGTGAATTTTCCTAGCGATATCTATATAAAATATTTTATCGGATTATCTCCCTCTATCCTCTCCCAAATTATTCAATTATCAAATTACCAAATAAGTATGACATTGGAGTGAGCAGGTGAGACACTAGGTTCCGCGGAACCTTTACGAATTATTTTAATAATTAATGACAAGTCGTGTCCGGGCTGTATCTTTTTTTTTGTCTTTTTAAATAGGCTTTTGATATTTTCAAAATTGCATGTAGATAGATCACTTCAAGACCAAATGTCATGGACCAGGATTGGTGACCTTTGACCTTGACCATGTCATCATGGTCAGATTATTGCTTTCTTAATGACAAGTTGTGTCCAGCCTATAACTTTTCCATCTTTTGTGGTATGCTTTTATGAAGATTGATCTCTTCAAGGCCATTGGCCATGTACCATGATTCTTAACCATTTACCTTGAACGTTGATCTCAAGGTCAGATTACTGCTTACTTATGACAAAATCGTATACAGGCTATGACTTGTTTGTCTCTTGAGATAGGCTTTTGGTATTTGGCATGAAGATAAATTGTTTCAAGGCAACAATTTTTTATTGTCTTATATAAATATTGGTGACCCTTGACCATTGATTTTTCGTCAAGCTTTCCTCTGCAATGGTAAATGATACAAACTTGAAATTTTGTCTGAAGCTTTGTCATTCTATATTGTGGGATATATTTTCAGACATTTCATTCTGTTTATTTCTTGATGATTATATGATTGTGTCCATACTTGTTTTGTGTCCACACTTTTACTGTGTTCACACTTGTATTGAGTCCACACACACAGAGATGGTTGCCATCTCTCCGATGGCTAGTTAATTGCAATAATTTATATACATTCTTCACTCAAGGTTTTACGTGTATGGACACGACAAACAGTACCAAAACATGATGTCAGCATAGCAACCCGCATGTGACGCCTTCACAGACACCCGATATTTTCTTAATAGTGTCCAGTTTGAGAATATCAGCCTCTGTAGATCAAAGGAAATTCATACAAATTACCGATAATAGCATATTGAAGGTGTATCATGTATTTATGGCACAGTTGTTTATTTCATATAAATCTGACAATAATGAACATACATTATATTTGTGACTAATGAATATTTTTTTGTTTCTAATTCCAGAGTTAACCAATTATACTAGTTAAAGAACAAATCATGAATTTCAGATGCAAAGAAAGTGCTCTTTGATAAATAAAAACTGCTGTTCATATTGTAAGTACCCCAACTTACCTTTTGCAAAACATTTCAGTTAATATTTTCTTTGATAATATTGACAGGAACTATATAAAATACCAAACATGCACATGTAGATTATGGCAAGATACAGCTATACCACTCTAGTCTAACCAGGTAATTCTGTAAACATATCCCTAAAAATTTGCCATAAGTTGCTGGACAGTGTGTGTGTG
>MJUU01010303.1:105341-121085 GCA_002080025.1 Modiolus philippinarum | reverse complement strand
AAATTAGTACTTAAATTTGTTTCTGGTATACCAATTCTACCCAAGCAATTGCAGATGGTATAATGTACATGTGTGTAAGGGAAATGCCAGTATTTTTTGTATCGAACGCAAAAAATTTGAGGTTGTATAATGGTATTATAATGGTATTATGCTGTTGTCGTCGTCGACGTTGTGGCTGGCATTGTCGTCAGTAGATAGTATTGTATTTGGTCAATAACTTTAGTTCCAGTTGATCAATCCTTATGAAATTTTAATAATATTTCTTGGCACAAAAGGAAGGTTGGGATTGGTTTTCATTTTTTAGCTTCGCCTATTTAAAAAAAAATAGCCAAATTGGATGTTTTCATATATTTGGCTGTAGAATATTATTTATCAGATTTTGATTTTCTTTCAGTGGTGTGCTCCTGAGAAAATTTCCAATCTATAGTTAATTCACAGATTTCATGTCGTATGTACCATTCAAGAGATGAATGGGGCCAAAACATGCAAAATCGGCAAAACTTAATATTTTGTCTATTTTAAGTCTGATTGTGATGCAGTTTTAATACCCCAGTGGAAGGACGGACATATTATGGCATACCTCTGTCTGTCCGTCTGTCTGTCAGTGCGTCCATTCATGAAATTGTTGGTTTCCGTAGTTTTTTTTCTGTAACCCCTTGACATATTGATTTCATATTTCGTATATGAGTATACATGTATCTAGATACACACCTGGTTAGAATTTGGTTCCGGTCGGTTGATTTTGTACAGAGTTATGGGCCTTGGACTTGGAATTTTGAAAAATATAGGTTTCCAGAGTTTTTTTCTGCAACCGCTTGACATATTGATTTGATATATTGCATATGAGTATATCTAGGTGAGATACAAATTCTGGTCGGTTGAATTTGTACAGAGTTATGGGCCTTGGACTTAGCGAAAGTTTCAAAAATATAGGTTTCTGGAGTTTTTTTGTAACCACTTGACGTATTGATTTCATATTTGATATATAAATGTATCTAGGTAAAATACAGATCGAATCCGAATTTGGTTCTGGTCAGATGATTTTATACAGAGTTATGGGCCTTGGACTTAATGAAATTTTAAAATTAAGTATAATTTTCCAGAGATTTTATCTTTATCTGCTTGGCATATTGATTTGATACATGTATTTGGTATATGAGTGTATTTAGTTCAGATACAAATCAAGTTTTAATTTGGTCCTGATTGGTTGATTTTGTACATAGTTACCGCCTTTGCACTTAGTAAATTTTTTGAAAAACATCAGTTTCTCTACCTTTTCTTTAGAATCAATGCGTGAGTTGTTAATTTGATATATGGTACATGATTGTATGTTTATATATTACTGATTAAGTTTCAATTTGGTTCCTGTTGAATGATTCTTGTGGAGAGTTATGGCCCTTGGACTTATTTTTTTTTTTATTTTGGTTTGAAAAAATTTTTTTTTTTTGGTATCTTTTCTATGCATTAACTTTACNTTACTGATTAAGTTTAAATTTGGTTCCTGTTGAATGATACTTGTGGAGAGTTATGGCCCTTGGACTTTTTTTTTTTTATTTTGGTTTGAATTTTCTTCTATTTTTTTTTTTTGTATCTTTTCTATGCATTAACTTTAAATATTAAGTTCGATATTTGTATAAATGGTTACATCTTGGTAAATCACGTATTCTGTTTGATTTTTTGTTTTCAATCCAATTTTGTTGTGGTCAAATAATGCCATAAAGTTCGAGTTCACTGTGGGTAGGCGTATCATGCTCTCTTAGGGCAGCAATTTATTCGCATTAAATTCCTTATGAAAACTTACAATAATGCTAAACCATCAGATTTTTGTATACTTGTTTCTTTTTTGCACTTTGAGGGGACAAAAGGGGCCAAAATCTCAATTTTTTTAAAATATGTAAAATCTTTATTTTCATCTGATTTTGATGGGATTTTTTTCTTTGGATTCCTCTAGATGTAAGCTTATTATTTGGAATATGTCAACAAACTTGGCATAGCTCTTACTTTTTTGAGCTATAAGGGACAAAGGGCCAACATTGCAATTTTTCATAATAAGTTAAATCTTTATTTTGTCATCCATACCCTAAAGTGATTATTTATTGACAAACTTGTTCTTGATATAACTGAAATATTTCAAATAGACATTAAACAATATTCAATTAATCAATCAATCATCATATTTTGATATGATTTTCTTCTTTGGATTCCTCATGTTGTAACCTTTCTGCAGCCTTGTTGTAAGCTTCTTGAAGCCGTCAACATATATTGTGTATTCCTTTCCATTTCGGAGTTATAAAATTGTCAAAGGGGTCGGCAATTGCAATTTTTCAAAATATGTAAAGTCTTTATTATTAATCAGATTTTGATAGAGTTTTTTTCTTTGGATTCCTCTTGATGTTAGTAGTAAGTCAACAGATTTGGTGTAACTCTTACCATTTTCGAGTTTTAAAGGGTAAAAAGGACTAGTTTCCCTAGTTGTGTCAAGCCTCTAAATGTGTCTCTTCAATTACTCCGTCAAACTCTTTACTGCGTCCACATTCACTTTTAAATTACTCTGGTTGAAATTCCAATAGTTGACATGCTGCGGTAGTATCATGCTGTGCTTGGCATATACCTTTATTTCAAAGAAAGTAATTTTACAAGAATTGATGACAAGAAGAAATATTGATACAGGAAGAAAATAAGTCACAGCCACATAATGTGGCAAATACCTTAAAAAATCAGTCTGTCCATCTTTCTGGTGTTCGTACATCACAATGTCACTAGGCTGTTATATACTTTGCATCTTTTTTAGGAGGCTCTTATAATTAGATAGTTCATGCAATTCAAGAAATGTATTACTATGATTTGTGACCTTTGACCTTTAACTTTATCCCTAAGGTTAGAGTATTACTTCTTTAATGACGCAATTGAGTCTTGGATATAATTTGACTTTTGTGATAGACTTTTGACATTTGCATGTAGATATACTTCAAGAAGATGTGTCTTGTACCATTGGTAATGACCTTTGACCTTGACCTTTGTCCTCAAGGTCAGACTATTGTTTTAATGACAAAATTATTTCATGGATAAAATTATGTCTCCAGGTAGGCTTTTGGTATTTGGCATGTGGGTGTACAATGAAGGGGACGGATTCTAAGTTTTAAAGTTCAGGAATTCAGATTCAGGATTTCTATAATTTAAGCCTGTTTGGGGGGTGGGAGGAATGCACCTGAATTGGGATTTCATAAGTTTTTAAGTTCCCTTTCAGTTCAGGATTTCGGGATTTAGTAAAAATAGAGTCAGGATTCCGGGATGAGACCCCCTATGCTCCCCCAACTACAATGGCTCAAGTTTTGAACTCTAGATTAATTTACTGTTTTGCAGGCCTACAGAAATTGATCCCCTCTGTTTAAAATCTAGTTCTTTATCTAAATGTGGCGATAAAATATTTTTGATAGCGGTAATTTTTCAGGGTAGGTCAGTTACAGGGTAACATTTCAGGGGTTACAACCCACATTTCTGGAGAATTTTTTGTGTGTGCAGAATTTAGAAAAAAATGACAAAAAGTTGGTAAAATAGCAAAAATTGTAGTCTGGAACCCCTTTATGACAGCTTGCACTATTGGAAAGAGCAATATTTTATTTCTGGACTAGGATTGCTAGCATCATGTCATATTCAAGCAAAAGATTTCTGCATCTACACTTCCTCTCTCCCCTTACAAGTTTTTATAGGGTGTATACATATACATGTAAGAATCACACTGTCTGTCAGTTTGTCTGCACTTTTTGTATGCGAATGCACTTTTTTCTTCAACCACTTCAAGGATTTTAATGAAACTTTTAACACTATGTATGCAGCCGTTAAGGGGAGATAATTTCACTTTTCATTAAATTACCTCGCTAGTGAAACTCTTCTTAAGACATTTGCAGGATAATCATCATTTTTTCAAGCATGTAACAGACTTCAGTGAAAGGAGTCTTCCTAAAAGAAAGTTTTCTTTAATAATTTCCAAAAATATGTTTTAACACCTCAAATTTTCAAACCAAATGACCAGATTTTGCATTAAAAACTTCTTGAATAAGGCTAAAAATCCCTTTTCCAAAAATACTCTGATAAACCCATGGGATTTTAATTGAAATAAACACCCGATGGGATTTTAATGAAAATAAAACCTATATAATCATTCTCCAACACTACAAAGGGGATACACAGGAAGTTATTACCAGCTATATCCTTTGGTGGCTTTTCCACAGTCAATTATAGTTCCATTTCTCTTATATTCCAAGAATGAGCTTTTACAGAAAACTGCTTGATTTTTTTTTTTGGTCTCTGCCCTTGTTCCTCTTGAAAGGGACTTAAGTGGTGCAATTTCTAGAACATATTTTCAGGTTATCCTATCTGATGAAATTTAAGAAAAATAATTGTTAAGGTACTTAAATATACATATATCACATTCACAGTATCTAAAATCAAATCACTAATTCCTGATACTAAACCTATATGTATATAATTTTCAATCAATAAATACCCATGTTGCATGTTACATGCACATCTGAAAAACCAACAAGACATCTCAATGGTTAGAGGAGGCTGTTCTCAGCCTCAGGTGGCAAGATTGCTGATTATTAATGGCATTTGAAGTTTTGCTGGTCATCCAAACAGCTTAGAGCAATGCTTGATTTCCTTTTGTACGGTAAGTAGAATGTTGGTTTCCAATAAAATTTGAATTTTTTCTGTGACAATGAATATATACCAGGTCCAATAGTTCTAATTTGTACTCATTTTAATGTGAGTATTTAATCATTAATTTTATGAAAAAAGAAAGGAAATGGTAAATTTGTTTACAAATATAAAATGCCGTATGACATAATCAATAATTAAGATAACTTTTATTTCGTAGATCAACTTCACAACACAGTTTAACTTGGAAAGGAGTTCCAGCTAAATGCTCATTTATCAAAAAGTAAAAAGGAGAGCTAGAGAGTTAAAGACAAAAACATTGGAAGAAATTGATTTCCCACTGTTAACACAGATTTTAAACTGAATCCACTATGCATAGTGTATTTTGCTGGGTGCATATCAGTTTACCATTTGTCATTTGACCTTGGTTTCACTGAATTGTAGGATATAGTAAATTGCAAATAGTTTTACATTCAAGTTAATTTTTTTATCAGCTTTAATGTATAGACTAAATTTAGCTAGAAATTACCACTATGTGAGTTACAAGCCTGAGTCGGACACTTGTATCAATTTCATGGTTCAGTTGCATGGTAAAAATTTTATAACATTTCATTTAAATACATTTCTATTTATTTTTGTGATAAGCAGTATAACAGTAAATAATATTGAATTGTTAATGATCACTGGAATATTTTATCATATAGTTAAACTGTGTAAATTATTTAAAAAAATACAGCAATTATGACACATTTTTCAATTTTTATAATTGAACACTGCATTTTCTTTGAATTAAGGAATGTAAAAAATAATCAGGCAATTATACATGCAGCTTTTTTACAGCAAAATATCTACGAGAAGGATTTTTTTTTATTATGTATAAGGGATGAACTACGAGTGTAAAACAGATATACTAGTAGATGTATTGCGTTCTATCCAAAATGTCTGTAAAACAGCCGATCTGTATAACAGTTCAAAAAAATTGGAAGTGATGTAGTTCATTACATCCGTAATACACCCATTACTATTTTTCCTGTGCACATTATTGTGTGTACACTATCCGTATTACGTATGTTATTTGTATGTTTTTCATGCGAAAATAAAAAAAACTTTATGTAAAACATACTTTATGTTTTATATATGTATTTTAACATATGCATACACATGTTTTTCATATGTTTTACGCATGTTTTTGAAAACACATGTAAAACATGCGTTACATTTTGCATGCGTTAGCAAACTCATGTTTTACATGTGTTTTTTCACATGCGTTTTACATATATTCGATAGTACATACGTAACAACGGCAGTAGAATACCGAAGGAACAAAGGAGGAAAATCCACAAAAATCGAAGTCCAAAGACATAGCCAAACGAGAACACGGAAAACAATGGCGCCAGACACAAAACAATTACGTTAGACAGACACAAAGCACAGAAATATAAATCACAACATTCAAAACAAAGGCACTCACAGTGTGAACTCCAGTGAAACTGAGAGTGACATAAGGTGCTCCGGAAGGGTAAGCATGTCCTGCTCTGTTAACAGCACCCGTCACTGTGAGTGAGTCGATCCAGGAAAATGTCAAAGTCGGTAGTCAAATCCGGGAGGACGTGAATCTAGCTGAAAATGTCCACTTTCATTTGAGATACTGACACGTCATATCTTTCAATAATGTTATGGTGACGGCCATAGAATTTCTTGAGGGATGAAATTAACATAGGTTGAACAAATCCCTGACTAAGGAGCTTTTGGGACAGCGTTTTTGCTCTGTTCAAAAAATCACTGTACAAACTACACGCTCGACAGTAACGAATTAACTGTGAAATGTACACTCCATAGGCTGGAGAGGTAGGTATATTGCTGCTTAGAAAGGGAAAGTTCACAATTGAGAAATTAAAATCATCACGCTTGTCATATTGCTTAGATTTCAAACGTCCATCTTCGTCAATATACAATAAAAGATCTAGGTACGAAGCTGAAGTAGGTGTTTCAGTTGTGTCTTTAATCTCAAGCTCATTGGGATACATCTGATGTAAAACAACGGCAGTAGAATACCGAAGGAACAAAGCACAAAATTACACAAATCAAAGTCCAGAGACAAGGCAAAAGCAAGAACACCAAAAAAACGGAAGACTAAAGACACCACATGACCACAAAACACACAAACATTACATATACAACACAAAAAACTAAATCACTAACAGTGTGAACTCTCAAAAAACAAGAGTGACATCAGGTGCTCCGGAAGGGTAAGCATGTCCTGCTCTGCACACAGCACCCGTCACACGGCCAGTGAGGCATATGTTTTGAAAGATCTGTTAGGTAACTGATTGGTTATTGCCATTTTCTAACCCTGAGACAAATCCAATTGAGAGCCATGGTACGTGTTACATCTCTAACCCTCAAACAGTACCAGGGTGAAGTTTTAAAAAAGCCTTTGTAATCACTTAAGTATTCAAACATGGACAAGGACATATCCGTACAACAAACATTATTGACGAAGACAAAACTAAAATTTAACAAGACAACACTGAAAATACTCCTTAAATTTAGGATTATTAAGAGAAAGTACATCGTCTATGTAGCGGAAGCTAAAATTAAAGGACTGGGCTAAACGTTTTTGTTTTCTTTGAATAAGCCCTTGTAAAATCTTGGCCTCGTACGAGTAAAGAAAAAGGTCGGCTAAAAGCGGCGCACAGTTGGTTCCCATGGGAATCCCTATTGTCTGTTGGAAAATACGACCTCCGAATTCGACAAAAATATTGTCGATCAAAAATTCTAACATTTTGATTACGTCAGTCTCAGTGTACTTCTTGTTTGAATCAGTGTGGTTTTTAACAAAATATGTCTGGTCTTTCCCTACAACTAAATAGGTATATCTGCGTTCTCCATTTTTAGTGCAGAAACATTGATGTATTAAATCTGCAATTACTGTTTTCAGTTTATTGTGTGGAAGGGTTGTATAAAGAGTAGAAAAGTCAAAAGTTTGAATACTATGGCAATGGGTAAGACTGGTTGAGGATAGCTGTTCAAGGAGATCTTTGGAATTTTTAAGAATCCACATTTGATTCACACTGCTTGTGGAGTAAGCTTTATTACAGTAATTTTTCAGGCCATTTCTGACTTCGGTCAACAAAGTAGTGAGGAGCTGTGAAAGAGGTTTAGTGGTGCATCTGGAAGACCCGGCAATGAATATCTGTTTGTATGGATTCTTATGTAGTTTAGGTACCAAGTAGATGTAAGGGAGTTGATTGTTTTCATTATTGGCATTTATGCCAAACGATGCTAAAACTGAAGTGTGATTTTTTTTACAATCTCATCCCTAGATATTGTAGTAGGGGTATAAGTAGGGTTTCCAGATGAACTGTCGATGCCCATGTCCTTCACCAGGCAGTCGAGATAGTGTTTCTTACACACAAACAGTATGTTGTTAGAAGCTTTGTCTGCAGGGACAATGACGTAATTTTCACGGAGGTTGGAATGAGTTTTTACTACAAGGGGATCTTCAAATATACTGAGATTTCTGGATTTCATTGTTGTTTTAAGCGCCGGATGCGATTTACAATTGATGACTTTATGGACCTGATCCAGTCGGACAATGTCTCAACGTCCTCTTTCTCTTTCTTTGCCCACTGTTAGCATAGTCTTCAACTGCATCCATCAAAATCTTGAAATTGTACTTCCAGTTGATGTGCTGGGGCTCACGGAATTTGGGACCTTTTGAGAAGATCTCTCGTAGTTTCAGGTTGTCTACGATATCAAGGTCACCAGTTATGACATGTCCAGTCGGACTATAATTGAATGGGGAAGAGGAGCAAGCACAATCAGGTGGTTTGGCTTTAAAGTCATCAATTTGGTAGTCACGCAATACCCATTTGTAATTGAAAATGGAAGTTGCAATTGGTTTAGTGTAGGAATATGAGATAAGTGGAACTGATTGATCATTAAAATAAGGAGGAATGTTTGATGTCACTGTTTTGCTGTGTAGAATGTTAGCAAGATTTACAGCGTCCAAGCCTTTATTTGCGAATTGAATTTTGATAAATGTCCGCTTATCAGGTTTGTTGGCGGATGTGGTGACAGGCTTGAATAGTCGGTGGTAATATATATCCAAACAATCGCTGTTAATTTGTATTCTAGGGAATGGCTGTCAGTTACGGATGATGCTAAACATGTTTTGTAGAAGGAATGAAGTTTTGAAAGTGGCAAGGAATACAGTTTGGTACGAATGTGATGAATACCTAGAGGAATGGTCATGAACGGAAGAAGACCATTAATTGAAATGTCATGCAGACTTGGGGCAGTNTAGTGCCTATGTCCATGACTACGTGGTCTGCGTTGGCTTCCATTCAAAATATTCATCACATTCACCGAACTGCATCCTGGACTAGATAGATTACCTACACTTTTTATATTGTCATTGCAACCGTAGGGTATTGCGGTCCCCAATTCTCTAATCCAGTATTCCTCTCTTTGTAGACGGTAAGGTGTACTTAAAACATACGTTTAACATATGTTAAAACATACGTTTAACATATGTTAACCATATGTATTTTCCAACGCATGTTTTACGCATGTTGCACTTTTTCCTGTGTAAGGGCAGCGAATAATATCAGTCTTTTACGGACTTACAGACAAGCAGATTACTATTGGGCTAGTACTGAACGTCTATGTGGCATTAATAGAATATTTTGTGTATACTGTAAAAAACAGATACGACTGAAACGTTGATGAAATGATTTTGTGAATGAAATTGTATAATTATATATTTGTACGTAAATCATAGACTTCCGCATACGCAATAATGGAAAAATTTGTCTCACCAACCCGGTTTAAAAACTATTATCATGCCCTGTTTCACACATTGTCGTCATAGTAATGTGAGGTTTATATATAGATTCAGTGTTAAACGGATGATAATGAATCCAGATAAATTTTTGAGAATAAGTACAGATAATGGAAAGGAGTATGGCCATTTAGCCGTGAATTTTGTTCCTGTATTGGGCAATTTTTAAAATATGCTCAAATGTAGTCGAAAATCGTGTAAGGTGGTCCATGGTACATGTAATATCATTTTATGCCAACCTTGTATGCTTTCTGAAATATCAGCAGTCGAACATGACAGTAGATAGCCTTTTGTGTCCACTTTAGCCATTTTACAGTGTTATGGAAATGGTACTACTCAAAGGACACCAAGAACCAAAACTAATTTTTTGTTGCGAGTGTATATACATTTGCCCTTCAAAATGGCAGTTAGTTTAAATTGGTTCGGGAGGTCCTATACAACGAATTTTGACAAAAACTTACACAAATTGTCAAAATTTGTCAAAACTTTATTCAAGGGCAAGTTCATTGGTCAAATTATTTTGAAGTATGAAAATGCATTGGAATTGATTTTGTTATGATAGTGTACATAACAAATTGCCTTTTCAGTTTTGGAGAAGATTTACTGTATTTGCGAAATTAGTATATATACGCAGAGTGAAATATCTTCGCGGGAAAGTGGTCATAGGTCTTTATGGCCCTACTCTTGACGATTTTAATGAGCGTAACCTTACTATCACAGGCAAACTTTTATAACAGGGTTACAGATTTCATAAGTTGTTGAATACATTTAAGTTTTATAAAAGATATGAACATTTGATATCTAAATATGGCGTTACTCGTAAACAGCTTATTTAAGGGCATTTCTAATCCTCGTTTTTACGGAAATGTTAAAAAATGCCAGAAATTGATTAAAAGTCCAGAAAAGCTGGGACGTAACTTACATTCTTTACGTACTAGGGGATATCGACAATATATTTTGCTTGCATCCGTTAAATTAGCTTTGAGACCTAATGACCTTGAAATTTTGCACACACACCGGCCTCCCATTGATATTGCCGATGTCTACTGAAATTTATAATTCTTTACCAAACCCTTCGGGAAGTTTTGAGTTTGAATTTAGTTTGACTGTAGTGCGACAGTGTTCTACCAGCAGACTAGGCTCTTTGAGCTAGCCGACAGTTTAGCGGCGAGCACCCCTTGACCCATCTTTCAAAATTACGTATTGTTTTTTTTTTCTTTCCTTTCAAGATTGTGGTCATGGAGTTAGTAGTCTACCTGTATTTGGTTTCATTCGTATATTTATTATACTATAGGGAAACGGGACAGATAAAGGGGGGTTTTGGTACCCATAAACCGGTTTAACCCTATCGCTGGCTTTTGCTAGTGCCGGTACCAAGTCCGGCTGTCCCAAGTTCCTATCTTTGTTTACGTTTGTCTTTTGTCGTATTCGTTTTCTTCATGTGTAGTTCCTTGGCGGATTGTGACATGTAATTATATTTTTCAGCCATTGTAGGTGTTTCCTGTTATCCATTGTTTATATTTATGTTCATTTATTTTATTAATTTGAAGATGCACTAGGGCTGGACTTGGGAGTCTCGTGCTTATACGAGGGTTGGTAAGGGAAATGCTATGTAATAACCTATAGTTATATAACGTAAAATAAATGGAAATCGAAATTCATTTTATACGCTGTTCCCGATTGTGCTTGTCTTAAATCATTTCCTGTCGTTGTTTGTATCATCTGCTGAACACAATATCATACTATGCAAATAACAAAATACCGAAGTCAAGTTATTTGACAGTAACAACAGCCACGGATATATGAATAGTTTCACAAAATAGGGAAGTAGGGAAGAAATCGCCCTTTATTTATGAAATTAAAACAAATGCAAAACAGCCAAATGATACTAGTAATTTTATTATTTCTTCTCTTTTTTTTTGTCAGTTAACTTCACGTTGTAACTTTAAATTTGGAGGACAGGTTGGTCATTTTATGGCAGTCTCTGGAGACTGCTTCTTACATGTTTAAAACGTCAAACAAAGCACAAAATATGCGTGTTGTCTATCGATGTTGTTTTTATTCTAATTTTTGTCTTTCGTCGGGCTACTTAATGACAAATATTTGTAGGCAGCCATTGCCCGGTTTTACTTTTTTTCTCATCGACCGCTACCGACATGTGTTGCTTCAATGACATATTTTAGCTGCGATCGATGTTGCTCAACATTTTTGTAAGAATACCGCTTAAGTGCACGCTAGGGACCTTCTTGATCTCGCTTGAGGGGATAAATATTGTTCACTTCTTGTTGAAGAACCTCAGGCGACATCAAGATGTAGACAGGAATAAAAGTCCTGTCCTTGATAAACTGGAGTATCGTGTGCGTTTTTGTCACATGTAAATTCACTCCATATCCTTTCATTTTTTTCCAATTACACATTCGACCTACCTGTCATACCATACATAAAGTATTAGCGTTTGTTGGTCCCGATAGCACCTGCTATAGTTGCCGTTAATGGGATGTGACAACAATATTTTTTTATGAATAAGGATTGATCTGTCGTAAGTGAATACGTACTCCGCTATGGATTCAATTTTTCTGTATTTAACACAAAAATAAAACATGATATGTTTTTTTTATACTTTTCAATTGTTTTTGTTCAGCTCTATCAAAAGAATAATAGTAAAAAATCAATTGAAAGATATTAATGAAAGTTATATGAAAGTTTTAATGTCGTGTATTTCAATCTCTTTCTTATCTTTTGCCCATTCCTCTACCTCTCCAGACCCACATATTGCATACATTAGAAATCCAAAAATATTGAAAGCTGCACCAACATAAAATACGTTTCTCCATTCCTCTGTTGTGTCCTGTAATAAAATTGAGAGATGGCTTGTAAATGTCATCATCACTCATATCATCACTCATATCATGTTGTTGATTACGACTTGGTCGATGATTCTGCTGGAAAAATGTTAGGTAAGGGGACGACCATTTGATTTTAGGGGGATGTGGGGCTTGGACTGTTTTGTAAATGAATAATTCATTATTAGTTTCAGACAGTAAACAAGATATTCTTATTATACTTGTCATGAAAAAAAATAACCTGATTTTGATTCAATGTTTTTAATGCAAATATACAATTTGATGCGACATTTTGGTGAAAAGAAATAATTTGTTCGAGCTGGACATGAAATTGAATATTTTTTCTAGGCAAAATCGTCCAAGCCTCCCCCCTCTTGAAAATCAAATGGTCCTCATCGAATCCCTGCCTTGAACCTCGGTCCTGCCCGAAAAGTTCCAATCTTTTAAATGTACAGTTCTATAGAACTAAAATAGATATATCTCAAAACTTGATACAACAACAGTTGATTTAGGAAATAATTTCATTTTTTTTATTTTTATTTATTTATTTATTTATTTTTATTAGTATTTTTTTTTTGCCACCAGGTCTTTATTATGTCTGCTATTTGATCTTACAGATGGTTAACGTACATAAAATGCAACTTCTTAAAATGGTTATGTACAGAACTAAATTTAACTTTAATTTTTGCTTTTGTTGTTCTATCAATAGAAAAATAGAAGCAAAGCACATGTTAAATAAAATATGGAAATTAATAATACAACGAAATGAAGTTCGTGACTATTGCCGCTGTTTTAACACTGTAGTAACCGCACCGGTAGCCGGGAGTTTGAAGTTCGTGACTATTGCCGCTATTTTAACACTGTATAGTAACCGCATCGGTACAGTAGCCAGGAGTTTGAAGTTCGTGACTATTGCCGCTATTCTAACACTGTATAGTAACCGCACCGGTAGCCGGGAGTTTGAAGTTCGTGACTATTGCCGCTATTTTAACACTGTATAGTAACCGCATCGGTAGCCGGGAGTTTGAAGTTCGTGACTATTGCCGCTGTTTTAACACTGTATAGTAACCGCACCGGTAGCCGGGAGTTTGAAGTTCGTGACTATTGTCGCTATTTTAACACTGTATAATAACAGCACCGGTAGCCGGGAGTTTGAAGTTCGTGACTATTGCCGCTATTTTAACACTGTATAGTAACCGCACCGAAAGCCGGGAGTTTGAATTGGTCCAACATGGCGACCTGTACCTTGCAATTGTTATATACTGATGAGATTATTTCAGTTTTATGTGTTAAATATCATGTTTTCGAAAAAAAATCTGTTTTTAAAACGAAGTCATACAAACTAGTAGATCTTTATTCGCGTATTTTGAATAGTCAATGAAGCATTTTTATATGCTTAATTGTCCGGAAAAGTGGGTTCTGTAAATGAAACTAAAAGAAAATCTTATTTTACCGCTTTATAACAGAATTTCACCACTAATGTAATGATTTATGCATACCTTTTCATTTACTTATATTTTAGAGAATAGTAGAGCGGCAGATTCAGCAAAAGTCGCTTATTTAAAAAGTTTAAATGACCCAATTACCCTATTCATTTTCTCAGTCGTTTTGGATAGCATGATTATTATATTTTTAAAATATGCCTGTCGCAAAAATGAAATATGGCAGAAGCAATGTGATACTTGCAATTGAATGATAGGATCCTAAACGGAATGTCGACGCCTTAACTAATCTTTTGGTCATTTTACCTAATTGACGAAAAAGGTAGCTACGAATGAGATTATTACATGAAAGAGAGATAATACTAAGACATTTTTCATGTTATAAATCATTCTTCGAAGTTGCGTTCTATTGTAAGTGAAGATTAAAAAATACCCTAAAAATCAATAAAAAAATCAGCGTTTTTTCTCTCGAATTTAACATAAAATAAGCAAGTAAAATATGCAGTTATTGTTTTAAGTTGAACTGTAAGCCTTAACTAACAAGTTCTAGTAATTTTGTCTCAAAACATTAACCAGTTATGTTTCAAATGCATTTTTATTGTACAAAAATGGAACGTAAATCGTATGTATATTTGGAATATATTTAAGATTAAATGTAAGGGTGTGTTTCATTAGTATTGGAAAAAGGTGCGTGTGATTAGTGTTGTTTATAGTTCGTAAAACTGGATAATTCCCACAGTCTAATTAAGTTTGTAACCGTAACGGATAAGTTATTAAGTTAAGGTCATTTTACAATGAACGTTGACATAAATTTGTGATTGTTTATTTCATTTTATTTCATTTCGCGTTCTGTTCTCCTTGTTTTTTGTTTTGTTCTCTTCTTTTTTCTTGTTATGTTTTTTCTTCTTTCTTTCTTTTTTTTCTTTTATTTGAGTAGGGGGTAATATGACCTTCTTTCTTTCTTTAAGTTCTGTTTGTTTTTATTATTTTCTCTTTTGGGTTTCTTTTTCGGGGAGTGTTTTCAACATCAGAGGTAATGCCAACATACAGGAAGAAGATATGGTATGATTTTTTTACACTTTCGGATTCATGCATTGTTAGTAAAATGTTCATGTCAGATAAAACTTTGTTCTTTTGTATATCTTATATGCAATACGTGTTGTAAATATTCTTAAACTAGATAGCTAAAAAATGTTTGAGATGCTCTATCGTTCATGAATAAAGCTTGCAAATTAAAATGATCCGTGAAAATTCTAGACAACCATTTTCATAATTGGATATTAATTGGCAATTCAAAGTATGAATTGTCTTTACGGACCAGTTTAAACATGATTGTATTGCATATGACTATGGTTTAAAAATCTGCATCAGACGACAAATCCAGAACTCTTTAAAATTATTAGCAAATGAGGGTAATAACAAAATTATTAAACAGAATTATCCAATGGAACAAACAAAAACAAAAAACAAAAAACAAAAACAAAAAAAACAGCAAACAACAAAAACAAACAAACAAAACAAACAAACAAAAAGCAGATGCAAAACCACCAGAAAACTTTTATTACCTGTATGTTCTTTCATTTATAAAAACATTACAGCATAAACATGTTAGCAATGAACACAGGTTCTGATCATAATACTGAAAAAGCAGTTAAGTTGGGTTCTGTGGAAGGTTATGTCCTTCAGTACATTCAAATGAAAGAGATGATTTAAAGGTATTACTCCATAACCAATTAAGAGCAGTGTTTTTGCACAAGGATACACTCCTTTGATGAAACTTCTACATATAGACTTGCAACACATATAATAGTGACGATCTTATGACATGTATGATGACTGATGTTGATGATGTAGGTCTCCATTAAAAACTTAAAGATTCTTATACGAGACAATATTAAAGATAAGCGATACATTCCATGAGTGAGAAATCGCGTCTTTTTACGAGTAAAACGAG
>MJUU01010303.1:85728-105269 GCA_002080025.1 Modiolus philippinarum | reverse complement strand
ATTTTTTTTTTTTTTTTGGGGGGGGGGGGGTAATTTATACTATCCAAGAAATGGTTGTCATTTGAATTTTGTCATTTTTTCTTGCAAAATTTATAAAACTTACGTTTGTTGTTAGCTTTCCTGTTATGATTGGTTGAATTATACCAGGAATGTTACTGAACGTGTTTGTTATCCCCATAATTGTTCCAGCATATCTGAAAAAGTGTGAATCTCGTGATGCTAAATGTTTTTTTTATACAGACATTGATGAAGAATTTTTTCCTAACATTAATATACTTAAAACTGTGTTTTTAAATCATTTTCCCTTTACCGAGAAATGAAGTTGACTTGTAGAGTTGTGTTGGAGACTCACTGAATGCAAGTATGCATTGATAGGAAAAACCATTTTGTCCTGGTACATGTAAAACATTATGTTTTTCCGCGGAAATTTTCGCTACGCTTATACCCCTATCATACTAGGCTACGACCGCACTACGACTGAGAAAAAAAGTAGGATCGTGGTTCGATCGGGACAATCGTAGTGAGGTCTTCATGGTCGTTGCGTAGAGTGACAAAGGTATTAGGTGGCAAAATAAGTTAAATTTCAAGGCACAGTAGGGGTTGGGCGTGTTATTTAAAATTAACTAAAACCAGAGGCTCCCAGGAGCCTGTATCGCTCACCTGGCTTTCAGTTGCCACAATCAAGCTAACATTGTAAGTTATACAATTCATCTTCAGTCTCTCAAACTTTGGTAGCTCGACAAAAATCACACATCATGAACTGTATTTAAAGTCTGATAATGTTTTCCTATATTTCTTTGTTAGGCTTTTTTGACAAAAACATTCTTGCTAAGGACCACCTTCAACACCAGTTTTGAAGTCGAGACATCATTTTGTATATGGCGGTCAATGAACAATTGTCAACATCGATTTTGAAGTCGTAACATCAATATCTATTCGGAAACCAAATTTCATTGAAATCGGACAATGTTGAATTTTCCTGCCTTTTTTGGCAGCCATTTTGAAAATGGCCATCAGCAAACAATTTTTCAAGATTAGTTTTGAAGTTGTGACATCAATACCTATTTGGAAACCAAATTTCATTGAAATCGGACAATGTATAATATTCCCGCCTTTTTTGGTGGCCATTTTGAAAATGGCGGTCAATGAACAATTTCCAACACCGGTTTTGAAGTTGCAACATCACTATCTATTTGGATACCAAATTTTGAATTTTCCCGCCTTTTTGGCAGCAATTTTGAAAATGGTGGTCAACGAATAATTTTTAACATCAGTTTTGAAGTTGCGACATCAATGCCTTTTTGGAAACCAAATTTCATTGAAATCGTTCAATGTTGAATTTTCCCGCCTTTTTCGACAGCCTAATTTGAAAATGGCGGTCAACAAACAATTTTAAACACCGGTTTTGAAATCCACACAGCATGGCAAACATTTAATCAATGTACATTTAACCTTCATCTTCTATAGTTTTGGAAATAAAAGACGAAAAATACGAAAATTTTGAAAATTCCAAGAAAAAAGGGCAATAACTCCTACAAGGGTTTTTGGATTTTCTTCAAAATTTCAAGGTTGGTAGATCTTGATATGCTGAACCTTTTTGCAATATACACTTGACCTCTATCTGTTACACTTTTTGAAATAAAAAATTAAAAATGCACAAATTTTGAAAATTTTACGGAAAAAGTGCAATAACTCCAAGACGGGTTTTCGGAATTTCTCAAAATTGCAGGGCAGGTAGATCTTGCTATGCTGATCAATTTTACGCATGCAGATTTTTGATATCTTAATGGTTTGCGAGTTATTGGCCAAAAACTGCAATTTACCCCTATGTTCTATTTTTAGCAACGGCGGCCATGCTGTTTGACCAACCGCCTAATCGAACACAATTTTGAGAAGCCATACTCTGGTGATGATTCAGGCCAAGTTTGGTTACATCTGGCCCAGTGGTTTCAGAGGAGAAGATTTTTGATATTGCTGACAGACAGACGGATGACGGACGCATAGTAATGGCAAAAGCTCACATGGCCTTTTAAGCCAGGTGAGCTAAAAAGGATAGCAGGAAACATGTAGAATGGCTGAAAATTTCAATAACATGCTACGATTTGACAGGGAACTACACAAGAAAAACACAAAAGACAAACGTAAGCAACGAAAGGAACTCGGGACAGCCGGACTTGGTACCAGCACTAGCAAAAGCCGGTTGTAGCGTTGAACCGGTTACGGGTACCTCAACCTGCCCTTTATCTTTCCCGTTTCCCTACAGTGAAATATGACGCCCACAATCTTTAAAGGATAGAAAATATCAATACGTTATTTCAAATGATGGTTGAAGGGGTGCGCACCGCTTATTTGCCGGCTACTCTCGTAGTAATGAAGAAAAATAGAAATAAAAACGGTCAAGAATCGTCATATATATTTAAGTAGACATGGACAGTATCAGTGAGAGGCCACTCTGTATGTAAATTTTAAGTGAAAATCAAACATATGCAAGCAAAATATTTTGTCAAATTTCCTCTTTTACACACAGAATGTACGTTACGTCCAAGTTTTTCTGATTTTAAGCTCACCTGGCCTAAAAGGCCATGTGAGCTATTGCAATCACTTGGCGTCCGCCGTAAACTTTTTCAGAAATCTTCTCCCCTGAAACCGACAGGCCAATGATAACCAAAGTTGGCCTGAATCATTACCAGGGTATCTTAATTCAAAATTGTGTTTGATTAGTCCGAGGACCAAACAACGTGGCCGCTGTTACCAAAAATAGCACATAGGGGTATATTTCTGTTTTTGGCACATAACTCAAAAACCAATACAGATATCAAAACTTGACATGGGATAAAAGTGATCAGAATGACAAGATCTACCTGCCCTGTAATTTTGAAGAAAATCCGAAACCCGTCTAAGAGTTTTTGCCCTTTTCCCGCGAAATTTTCAAAATTTTGATATTTTTTAAATTTTTTTATAAAAAAAAACTATAACAGATAGAGATCAACTTTAATTGCCAAAAAATATTCAACATATCACGATCTACCCACCTAGAAATTTGAAGAAAATCTGAATACGTATAGAGAAGTTGTTGCCCTTAATCGGTCAAATATTTTGAAAATATATACATTTTGCTTTGTCTTTCAATAAATATATGACATAAAGGTTAAAATTTAAAGCAAACATGTTAAGTAATTCAATGACTTCACTTTATCTTCATGATGGAAGTTGTGGACCTCATCCAAGATGCCCACAAGCTGACAACTTAGTTCAACATTGGACCCTATGGGAAAACACATTAAAAGATCTTCTCCCCTGAGACTACTTGACCAAATGGAACCATACTTAGTCACAACTGTCCTTAGTTCGGCAAATTCCCATCAGATCCAAGATGGTCGCCAGCGGACAACATAGTCAAACATTGGACCCAAGGGAAAACACATTCAAAGATATCCTCTAAGACTACTTGGCAAATTGGAACTATACTTGGTCCCAGCTGTCCTTAATTGGTCTTCTTTGAAAAATGTGTCTGGCAAGTTCCCATCAGATCTAAGATGAACTTCAGCGGAAAACATGGTTAAACATTGGAACCTATGGGAAAACACATTCACAGATCTTATCTGAGACTACTTCTCCAATCGAAACCATACTTCGTCACAACTGTCCTTAGTTGGTCCCCTTTAAAAATGTTTCCGGCAACTCCCCATCAGATCCTGGATGGCCACCAGCGGGGAATTTAGTTTAACATTGCACCCTATGGGAAAACACATTCAAAGATCACCTCCTCTGACACAGTGGGCCATATCACATCTAGGTTTATTATCACACTAGAAAATGATACAATTATCATTGAGGTTATTGTCTATGCTAGCTTTAGACCAGGTGAGCTACAGGCTCTCTCTAGAGAGCCTCTAGTTTATCAGTTTCTAGCATTTTGACAAAAATTCCGTTCAAATGAGGATTAGAAATGCCCTTAGTAATGAGCTGTTTCTGAGAAACGCCATATTAAGATATCAAATGTTCTTATCTTTTATAAAACTTTTTAAATGTATTCAATAACTTATGGAATCTGAAACCCTGTTGTAAAAGTTTGGCTGTCATAGTAAGGCTGCGTTCATTTAAGGTAGGTAGACACTGTTGCGCTGCGCAATTCAATCGCGCATTAAGAGAATATAGAGCCGAATACGGGGTATGTTTAATTTTTGGGCCGGAACAGCGATTTGAAGGCTTTTCTTTTGTGACGTCATAATTGAATGACAGATGTGAAACGTCATATTTCGTTTACTTTGCCGCGAATAACTCCCTTTTACCGTAAGTGATATTTAATCCGGAAACTTTGTAAAATATTTCCGTTAAAAGCATGGTGACATATATATTTTTTCATTGTAACCAATTAACTACACCATAAACTATCTCTTCGAAAAATACATTAAAAAGTTCTTTTCTATTAAGTTGGAAATCGCATTTCCTTATTTCCCTCGTGCATTCTATGTAAATTAAGGTGAAAAAAATTGCTTAAAATTAGCTTTGATCTCGATTCTAGAAAAAGCTAGCATGGTGACCCATACATTTTATTACAGATTTAAGGTAAGTAGAATTGGTTCTAATTACGCCGACTTGCAACAAAATTTTATGAATATTACTGTCTATCTACCTTAAGTCGTCAAGCGTAGAACAAACGCGTGCCAATCGCACTAGTTCATAAACATACCCACCGCAGGATGGAGCTAGAGGAATGTTTCTTTCAAGAAAAGAAAAATTAGTAATAGTGAAATCAAAAATATCCGTTTTATGATACATTTTAGTTTTTATTTTACAAGAGTAAATAATGATAGTTAGATCCAGGAAAGGGCAGTTTTCAGAATCATTGTTAGCTTTATCTAATTGCAATTCTTGAAAGTAACTGATGGCTACATAATCTAAAAACTGTGGATTGTCAATAGTAAAGATATCATCACTATACCTGCTGTTATCATTGAAAATAGAAATAAGTTTATCACTGTTTTGTTTGGTTCCGTTTTGGAGCTTTTTCATGGAGTCTCGTTCGTAGCAGAACAGAGAAAGATCTGCAGTGAGATGTGCACAATTTTTACCCATGGGAATATCTAAGACCTGTTGATAAATAGTGTTTCCAAGTCGATAAAAAAATTATCCAGCAAAAGATTTAAAGCATTAATCCTATCATGGCATGTCTATGAACAATGATTATTGTAATTATATTATGTTATTAGAGAAGAATGTTTGCTTATTGTAATAACAAAGGAATTGCCTACCAGAAAATTTAAAATACCATTTGATAGGTTGTCCCTATTTGGATTTAATCAAATAATGTGGAAGGTTTTTATAAAGTGTAGAAAAATCATAACTGTCAATTGATGAGACTGTACTCTGGATCGAATGTACTTTATCTAAAGTTTCAATAGAATTTGTCAACCTCCAAAACTAATTGACACGAGAGTTGTATAAGTTTTTTAGAAGTATTTAATAACCAAATCCTTTATACAAGTAAATGCACTAATTAAATTGTTGGATACATTAATAGTAGAACATTTACTAGAAGCCGAAATAAAACAATGTTTAAAGGGATTTTTGTTAAGCTTAGGAACCTAGTACATGGTAGGCCTGGTGTTATCTCTAGGTGGAACTTGAAGTATTTATTTATGTATCCTTATAGTTTTGTTTGAACTAGTGTTTTCGTCCCAAATGGTACGTCTGAAAGTGTGTGATTTATCCAGTTCATTTGTTGTACATCGATAAAGTATTTCCTTCAGACGATGTCAACGTTGTTGGAAGCCTTGTCAGCAGTTACAAACACACATTTTCACCAAGATCCTTCAATTTTGACTTATTTCTATTTACAGACAGCTATTAAGCATTAACTAAATCCTTATAAAAAGTATTAAACAAGAGGCTATCATAAGTTTAGATCGATAACAAGGACTATGGATGACATAGACAGTCTACTCAAACTCTGTGACGCAGTCATATTTTCCACGAAATGAACAGACCTCTAATTATATATGTTTCTGCTAGCAATTATCTTGGATGAGAAAGTGATCTGAAGGACACAGTTTTAAAAGTTACGAACTAAGTGACTTAGTTGGTTCCTAATGGCCCTAAATTGCTTCAGCACAGAAGATCTCTGAATTATTTCGTTGCGTTTTCCATGTTAAACTATTTCCCCGTTCGACTGTCATCTCAGATAAGTCGGAGACCTACCGGATCCTTTAAAATGAACCATTTAATGGCAAATTAGAATAAGAATTCTTATGAACAGACAGTTGTTTTAGTATAGAGGTTTTTTTAATTATTTTCTTTTTTAATAGAATCTTGAAAGCTTTGTGTCCTAACACAGCTATTGAACGCCTTTTAATTTTTATTCCATCTGTATCGAGGTAAAACAAACTATCGAAATGCCCAATTATGGAAAATGCAATTGAGCTATTTCTTTTTACGTACTTTGCAGCAAAATCAACAATGTTAACTAAATAACCTCCACGTGACAGTCCACTAAATCCCATAGCTAGACATATATAGGCAACAGTCACACTGCGTTGTCCACAGGAAGTAAACCCTGCCAGTATCATAAAAACTGTTGGACCAAGAAATGCTGAAATTAGGAAAATCTTTATAAACGGGCATTTCATATTATCATCGGATAAGGAGCTTATATCGTGAGTTAGACTGAAAGTAGAAATCTATTATACGGTAATAATATATTTCTACTTGTAGCTAGGTCTTTAGCTGATGATAGTACGTAGTTCCCACGAGTTTTTTTATTACTACGACATTAAGAAGACTTGTATATTATGTATTAATCATATGTAAGCGGCGTGCTAAAAATAGCCAATTACATGGTTATTGATTTTTTATTCAATACACGATTAATGCAACAATGTGGTGAAATAAAACATTTGAAATGCACTTTGAATACACCCTTAATGAAAGTGTAATACATAGATAAGTATAACCTACATGTATCTGTTTGAAGAGGTGGGACAAAGGGTGCTATACACATATGTAGGAGGAATGTAATGTCATTTTACGATGAACGAGAATTTAAATGTTACCCTACACGTTGACCCTCTAGCAAAACTGTATGTGAACTAAAACTCTGCAAGCACGTTGCACGTAAATAACCCTATACAAGTCTCAAATAACCCTTGTTGCAATACGCTTCAACAAAGGGGTATAATAATATTTAACACTGTAGTATGTCAGTATTGCAAGAACCAATCACAATTACAACCAGAGGCTCTCAGGAGCCTGTATCGCTCACCTGACTTTCAGTTGCCACAATCAAGCTAACATTGTAAGTTATACAATTCATCTTCAGTCTCTAAAAATTTGGTAGCTCGAAAACAATCAATATCTTGAACTGTATTAAAAGTCTGATCCTATTTTACTACATTTCTTTGTTGGGCTTTTTTGACAAAAACGTTCTTGCTTAGGACCATTTTCAAAAATGGTTTTGAGGTCGAGACATTTTTTTGTAAATGTCGGTCAATGAACAGTTTTAAGCATCGGTCAACATCGGTTTTGAAGTTGCAACATGAATATCTATTTGGAAACCAAATTTTATTGAAATCGGACCATGTTCTGAAATGTCCCGCCTTTTTTAGCAGCCATTTTGAAAATGGCCGTCAGTGAACAATTTTCAACTTCAGTTTTGAAGTTGCGACATCAATACCTATTTGAAAGCCAAATTTCATTGAAATCGAACAATGTTAAATTTTCCCGTCTTTTTTGGGGTCCAGTTTAAAAATGGTAGTCAACGAACAATGTTCAACACCAGTTCTGAAGTCGCCACAGCTTGCAAATCATTTTATGAATTTACACTTAACTTTCATCTTCTATAGTTTTTGAAATAAAAGACGAAAAATATGAAAATTTTGAAAGTTCTGTGCAAGAAGGGTTTTTGGCGTCTCTTCAAAATTTCAGGATGGGAAGATCTTGATATGCTGAACATTTTTGCATTTTACACTTTACCTCTATTTGTTACACTTTTTGAAATGAAAAATAAAAAAAGGACAAATTTTGAAAATTTTACGGAAAAGGGACTACAACTCCGAGATTGTTTTTCATATTTTCTTCAAAATGCACGGTAGGTAGATCTCATCATGTTGATCATTTTAACCCTCCATCAGATTTTTGATATCTGTAACAATTTTCCAGTTATTGGCAAAAAACTGCAATTTACCCCTATGTTCTTTTTTAGCAACAGCGGCCATTTTTGGAATTCCGGCGATAAAATCCCACATCAGTTAGAGAAGCCAAATCCTGGGAATGATTCAGGCAAAGTTTGGTTTGGCCCAGTGGTTTCAGAGGAAATTTTTGAAAATAAGTGATGAAAAATTTATAAAGTTTTCAAGATTAAGGAGCAATTACTCTTACATCGGTTTCAGAATCTCTTTCAAAATTGAAGGGTAGGTAGATCTTGTCATGGCAAACATTTTATCATTTTACACTTGCCCTCTTTCTTCTATAGATTTCGAACTAAAAGACTTAAAAAAGATGAAAAGATTGAAAAGTCGGTAAAAAAAAGTTCTATAACTCCTACATTGGTTTTCAGATTTCCTTCAAAATTGCAGGTCGGGGAGATCTGGTAATTCCGAACAATTTATCCACGATGTAAGATTTTTGATATCTGTAACATATTTTGAGTTATTGGCCCAAAACTGCAATTTACCCTCATGTTCTATTTTTAGCAACAGCGCCCATGCTGGTTGGCCAGCGGAAAAATCCCACATCAGTTTCAGAAGCAATATCCTGCGGATGATTCAGGCAAAGTTTGGTTTCATTTGGCGGCCCCAGTTGTTTCAAAGAAGAAGATTTTTTAATTATTGACGGACGGACGACGGAGTGATTGCAAGAGCTCAAATGGCCTTTAAGGACAGGCGAGCTAAAAACCGCTGCACAGAAGATAATCTGTAATTGACTCTAATTAAGAGTCACACTTGTTTATTGGCGGGTTGCATGTAGGATGATGCATCCATTGCACTATCCCTTGAAAATAACAAATCATAATTTTTCACAAGATTATCAAAACATTCTGCGTATCTCGCTTCAATTATAACCATAAAGACCCTTTACATATGCTATCATGGACAGGTCTCTTAACTGTTGAATTATGTTATAAATTTATAACTATTTTGATATGCGAAGAGAACTGAATATTGAATGCGAAGCATATAGTATATACATGCAATATAAAGTAATATAGGTAACTTGTTGTTTTATTTTGAAAATACTTAAAAGCGAAAATAATTTTAATTACAAACAATGTCAACAGATACAGTTATACCTACATCTTAACATCTCGAATTTGATGAAAATGGTCATCTCAGTACTAAAATTACGACAAAAGCGATGATTTCAATTTCAAAATATATATTTCCTTAACGTGGAAACTTCTATTACTTACTGTGTATGTTTGCAATTGTGATTCGTTCGGGCATAAATTGTTTTAATAGGCAAAGTTATCTCCGTGACCGCCTTATTAATCAATGATTAAAAAACTCCGTCTCATATAATCATTAAAAAAGTTTTTTACAGATTTCAGTCCCTTGTTGAAAAATTTGAATCTTCTGTCCGATTGGTGATTCAAGATCCAAGATTCATTTTTACTCAGTATTTGGATGAACATTTTTGTCATTGTGTACGACCTATCAACAGCAATTATTGTTCAGTTGCTAACGGCGTACTACTGCAATAAAAGGGGAAGGTTGGCGCTCCATAAACCGATTTAACCATTTCTTTTGAAATGCCTGTCCCAAGTCAATACCATTGCGGATGATCATTTTTCAGGTGGTTTTGCGCCTGCTTTGGGTTTTTACCAATTTCATATCGGCCGTTGACAAGTGGTTTTAGTAGTTTTGTAGTTATGTAGTTAGAATTATTTAAACTGACAAAAAAAATCCCTTCAGAGGTTTACAAATTCTTCGCAAAATAGTTAGCTGTACTATGTTAGCCATAAAGTAAAAATTGGAAAAAAATTAAGGTACAATATTGATTGTAACAAAGTCAGCATGTATGTAATTTGTTTAGATCCTTGTGATAATACCTGGACAGTTTTTTTTTTTTTTTTTTTTTTTTTTTTTTTTTCGAAGGTTTCTAAAATACAGATTAAGTAAATATTTACGAAAGGATATGGGGCAAATGAACATGAGACCATAACACATATGTTAACTCAAACTGCAATAATTTTAATGAGCTGTATGCCCATTTCGGAAATCAATTCCCTATCAGCAGCACTAAAACCTAACCATAGGAAAACCATAATTTCAAAATATGCTTAAAATGCATAAGACCAAATGAAATCCGAATAACAAGTAATATCAAATATAGCTCAGGTCAAAACAACGATATAAGTAAGCATGAATATGGATGACTGGAATTTTTTACCGTAAATTGGAAAATCTTGGATACGAGAAATTTTAGCGGTTTGGTGTTTAAAAATGCACTTTTTATGGATAATTTAGGTCTTTTCACAAAACAGCTGTGTTTTATTTGGTAAACGACTCAAAACTACGGACGAAACAGTTCATGCCCATTCCGTTTGTTAATTTTATCGTACGTATGAACTTCACCTATTGTAGCTTTGAAACTAGGAATGAGGTACGGAGGAGATATAAATAATTTTCGGATTGTGTGAGAAAATTGAATTGTTAAAAAATCTTTTATCATTTTATATACTGATTATTACCAAATTGTACTTGCAATACTAAACGATACTGTTAGCGAATTTCTATATCAATATTTTTGGAGCATTCTAAATTTTGATGTGTTAAATTTCTGTGCTTTAACGGTAGGCGCCAAATGCGCCAAAATAAATCTACATCCCAAATTTCCCGATTTATGGTAATACAAAATGACACGTGTTGAAATAACTTAACAACGGTTCTTTCAGAATACTTTGCTGGCTGTAAAAGATGTATAAAGATATCCGTATTGGACGTCCCTGGATTAAAATTGAGCATGTGTACCATGTTTGAGGTGTATTTACAAAAAATAAAATTGGAGGGATGAATATGTTGAAACGATTACCGAAGCAAAAGGAAAAAATTTAAAAACACGACAATTCTTATGTAACACAAAAAAAAATTTCGAAGTTACTGCTAATTTAGTTTTTACATATGCACATTTCGACAACTTATGTCTCTTCGGTGCAGATGAAATCAAAACATTTGGAAATCTATGTAACGAAATGTGTGTATAAGCTGAGAGAGAACAATTTACCAATAAGATCTAAATAGTGAAGTTTAATCGGCTAAGGACAGAGCTATGCGAGAGGGAGATACTCCTTAGTTTTAAACAAAATTTTTAAAATTTAGATATTACAACTTTCCAAAAAAAGCGGTTTTCGAACCAGCACCGAAATACTGGCTACTGGGTTGATGAATACCCTTGGGACTAACAGTCCACCATCAGAGGCATCGGCCCAGTTGTAATAAAAAAATAAAATACCGAAGTTACTGTTAATTTAGTTTCTGCATATACGCATTTCGACAACTTATATCTCTCCAATCAAACATTTGGAAATCTATGTAACGGAATGTGTGTATAAGCTAAGAGAGAACAATTTACTAATAAGATCTAAATATTGAAGCTAAAATAAGCGAAGGACAGACCTATGCGAGAGGGAAATACTCCTTAGTTTTGTACTTTGTAGATTTAGCCATGTAGACAAGGCAAAACAAACAAACAAAAATGAACAACGACGCACCACACTAAAGTATTAGCAGTTTGAACCCTACAAAATCTTGAGGTATCTACATGTACCTGGAATGGTAATTATGGTCTGAGCCAACGAAAAAATGTTCATTCTCATTTCGAAATAGAAACATTGTGAAATCTATTAGATAGTGTCGGCGACCGTTACGGATAAGACTTTCAAAACTATGAAAGCCTTTGGATAATTAATTGGTGCCCTATACAAATCTGCTCCGTGAGTGGCATCTGTCACATTGATAATGAGAAGTCCGATGAAAAGTCCTAGTTGACGTATGCCCATTCAGAAGTTAATTCTGGAATACACACATTGCAACGATCTGCTTAATTATTGCAATGACCGGAATACTTAAGCAGTTACAATTGTAATAGTCGTTAAAAGTAAATTTGGTGCATTAGTTTTAGAGACAGTAATATTGCACTCTTGACAAAATTGCTGCTCAAAATACAGGTGCAAGAAAATCAAATCAGTTGTGAAATGTAGACGGAGATGTTGGAATATTACTGCTCAAGCAGGGATGTTCACTATAAGAAAATTACAATCATCACGCCCGACGCAAAGTTTTATTTCAATGGTTATCAAGATAGAGGTATAAGGCCAGGATTGATGACAATAATGTATCAGTGGTCTCATTTTTTGTTTATTTGGGTATACAAGATGAAGGTAGACCTTTAATTGAAAATTGTTTAAAAAAAGAGAACAGACGTAAATTGAAATTACAGGACTTGCCTGTTTTATTGATATTTTTTAACTAGTATAAAGCTGGTTCCGAATGGGCAAAGCATCAATTAGAGTAAAAATGGCGTATAATCAAAATTCAAGCTATTCCTATAGTCGGCTAGAACACACACAAATATGCTGTCAGCATTGTAACGACACCCTCTTGTTTATTTTAAGTCCCCCCAAACAAAGTTTGGAACAACGGCATGACCAAAACGATAACACAGAAAACAATGACGTTAGACACAGAAAACAATGACGTTAGACAGATACAAAGCACAGACATGGAAATCACAACATTCAAAACAAAGGCACTCACAGTGTAAACTCCAGTGAAACTGAGAGTGACATCAGGTGCTCCGGGAGGGTAAGCATGTCCTGCTCTGTTAACAGCACCTGTCACACTGTGAGTGAGTCAATCCAGGAAAAGTCGGTAGTCAAATCCGGGAAGACGTGAATCTAGCTGAAAATGTCCCCTTTCATTTGGGATACTGACACGTGATATCTTTCAATGATATTATGGTGACGGCCATAGAATTTCTTGAGGGTTGAAATTAACATAGGTTGAACAAATCCCTGACTAAGCAGCCTTTGGAAAAGTGTTTTTGTTCTGTTAAAAAAATCACTGTACAAACTACACGCTCGACAGTAACGAATCAACTGTGAAATGTACACTCCATAGGCTGGAGAGGTAGGTATATTGCTGCTTTGAAAGGGAAGTTCACAATTTGGAAATTAAAATCATCACGCCTGTCATATAGCTTAGATTTCAAACGTCCATATTTTGTTCTGGTCCATACATGCTTGCAGTAAGAATCTAATGTCATTACCATAAGAACGGTTCTTTTGTAGAGCTATAACTCTCTAATCTTTTGCATAAGTGATCAGATGTTTGGCAGGTAAGCGTATGCGAATGACTTTGAATGTTTGTAGTACGTGATTTTTATTTGAGATATATTTAAGAGATTCTGGCCAATTAATTGTACCTATGTGAAGGGTCACTTACACACATAATCTTTTCAGACTTTGTTTTGACTGGTAATATTCTACCCGATTTGAGAATGTAACAAAGGATAATTTGTGCTCTCATTTGGCAGCTCATTAAAATTATTTGCAGGTGGAGTTAGCATTTGTGTTATGGGCTCATGTTCATTTACTCCATATCCTTTCGTAAAATATCTCATAGCCTCCAACTTAACAAAAATGGGACCTCAATCGGATAAGCGTGTAAGAATTTTACAATAAAGCCCTGTAACCAGTTCATTCAAATAACGTTCACAACTAATGTAAAAATGATGAATCATGAGGTATTTATTTGCCACACACAATAGCACAGAACTATTCATTAAATAAGGATGATATGCGAGAATGTATTTCTGTTTTTCTAATTTACGTATTTTGCATTTTTGCAATTAAAGGTATACACGACTGAATATTACAAATGTGTGTAGCAAGAATACTGATTGCTGATCCCGTTTTAACGAAGTAACTCAGTCGAACACTCGAATATATGTGTTAAGATTATTGATGCATTAATAGGAAAGGGTAAAGAGTATCGATTATGTGAGAGTTCATGGGTATTTTTTTTTACGCAGACTTCGAAATCATCTATGACTTAAGGGTGTAATAATAATTCAATAGATGCAGATATTATCCGAACAATTGGAAAATTTGAAAAATATATAAAAAAATTAAAAAATTAATTTATAACCAAAGTATACCAATTTATGTCAATACCCGAAAGGTAAAAGTTGCTTACCACATTTCGATGACAATTGCTGTTGAGTTAAAGCCGGACACTACCGCAACTGGGGGAAGATTGGATCATCATTGAACCGGTTTAACCCACCAATTCTTTTTTAATACCTGTTCAAAGTCACGACTATTGCAGCATGCAATTCTTCCGTTGTTTTTGCACCTACTTTCATTGATTTTAACTTTTGTAATTCGGCCTTTGGATTTCGGTCCTTGACAACTCTGGTCGATATTTTCGTTATAACTTCCATTTTCCATATTCCATGTTAGTCGTTGACAGGCGAAAAATATGTAAATATGGAACTCTGAAAGTTACAAACGGACTCTTAAGCCAACATGTAACTGGAGAATGTCAATAAAGTATGTTTTTAAAAAGCGATCCATATTTGTCGATAAATTTCTGAAAGTCATTATAAAAGCAGTTGTGATGTTTTTATGTTTACATTGAAAAGAAAAAAAAATAACGTTATATTTGCAGCTTTTACCTAAACTTTGGTAAAGTTTTCTGACAGCCGTAGTACTAAGAATTCTTCTCCGTCGCAAAGCATCAGCAGATGGTCCGGATATGAAAGCTGCGATCACGAAACACATATTTGGAAGTGAAGACAAAAGACCATTCTGTAGAAGATGAATGTAAAATTCAGTATTTCTTTTTTCAATTACACTAAACGCAAATTCATCAAATAAACATAAAATGCGGAGCATGTATGAAATGTTTCGCTAATTTCCTAACTACATTCTGGTTCTTTCTTGTATTCTAGATGAACAAACGAAAAAATATGATACAAATACATTGGACAAACATCCTACAAATACACGGTGAGGTTAAGTATTATTGCAGACAAAGTCAAAATGAAACTAGAGATAATGTAATCTATCGCGCAACGGATATCTCCAACCCCATCTCTTCATCAATTTTAAAACAAATCTAAAAAAGGAATAAGTGGAAACAATATACAAACTGCACATCTACAATATGATATAAAGCTCTTGCACAAGTTTCATAAAATTTCAACCAGTTGACTAGGAGGAGAAGTGGATAACAAAAATGGCAAAGTTAAAAACTTGTCAAAAAGTTTTGGAAAACAATATATCTACTGCACATCTATAACATGTGATTAATATCCTGCATAAGTTTCGTGAAATTCTAATCAGAGGTTAAGGAGGAGTAGTAAATACCAGTTGGTCACCATATGGTTTGCATTGAGCTATGATGACCAATTCCAAGACATGTAAAGAATTATTGGAAAAAATACATAGTACACATCTATAATATGTAATTAAGGTCCTGCATAAAAATCATAAAATTGCAATAAGTGGTTAAGGAGAAGAAGTGAATACCAGCTTTTGGCATTGATCAAAAATGGAAAAGTCCAAAACATGTCGAAAATATGAAAAAAGTAATTATGGAAAACAAAATTCATAGTGCATATCTTTAATATGAACTGGGGTCCTGCATAAATTTCATGAAATTCTGATCAGAGGTTAAGGAAGAGAAGTTGATACCAGTTGGTCACCATTTGGTGTGCATTGAGCTGAGATGAAAATGTCCAACACGATCTCAAAATTTGGGGGAAAATTGAATTATACGAAAACTAAATACATAGTGCACAACTATTATGTAATTAAGATCTGCATAAAAATCATAAAATTCCAGTCAGTGATTGAGGAGAAGTAGTGGATACTAGATAGTCACCATATGGTTTGCATTGAGCTACAATGACAAAGTCGAAAAGATGTCAAAAATCTGGAAAAGGGAAATAATTGGAAATGATCATACATAGTGCACATCTACAATATGTAGTTAAGCTCTTGCATAAGTTTAATGAATCTCAAATCAGTGGTTTAGGAGGAGTAGTGGATACCAGGTGACCACCATGGTGAAGAGACACGATATTGCCATTATGCAGAAAGTAAATTAACAGTGACTTCGGTATTTTGTTATTTGATATTCCTTAGTATAAAGCTTTTGTAGCGTACATATAGTTTTTTTGTTCAGCACAGAAATGCAGTAAATGATGGGACTAGCTAGATTTATTTGACTTCCACAGTTCTTTTTTATAATTGCTAACTCACACTTTTGATATCAAATTTCAGAACAGATTTCATAAACTCTGGTATATTTATAATTATTGTAATCAGCATAAATGCACTACAGAACATCGTTATCGAGACAGCATGGGTGGGTATCGACTTCAATATAGCAAACCATGGGACTTTATCATTCTATAAAACATTTAACAAACAATTAAAAAACATAAATTAATATTATAAGACATATAAGATATATAGTATATTATATAATGTACATAATAAAATCGTGATTATAAAACACACATGGTATGCAATCATACATAGCAAAGGCATGTCAATTTCACCAATGGATTCCAGACTTAATATATTATTTTAACCTCATCAAATGCTACGTAAAAAATTTTAATCAATGCCACTACTGATGAAATGTTAATCACCGAGGGTATTCAGCAACCCAGTAGTCCAATACTTTGGTGCTGGACGAAAACCGATTTTATTTGGAAACATACAATATCTAATTAAGAAAATTTTGTTTAAATCTAAGGAGTTTCTCCCTCATACAAATCTTTGCCATTAACCAATTTTTTGCTTTCAATTTAGTTTGTTCTCAATCAGTTTTAATTCCCCTTTCGATTTCAGGATTTCTTATGTTTTGATTTTATCTACACAGATGACACATAAGTTGTCGAAATGGCAATATGCAGAAAGAAAATTTACAGTAACTTTGGTATTTCGTTATTTAATCAGAGTGTGGTTTCTTGCTTATACAAAATTATACGTGTATAGTTTTTCTTTGAATCTCGAAAAAACAAGTTTATGTCTACATAAATAGATGTATAGAAAACATGTGTATCTTAAATATTGATTTTTTTTTTCGTTTTTTTTTATCAAGTAAGCTCAAATAATTTTGATGTCTTTCAGTGTTCCATCAACACCAGGCTATTGTTCGATTTATGATGAATGAACAAATTAAAATGTTTATTTACCAACCCAGTAGTAAGTACTTCGGTGCTGACTTATTATATCAAATTTTATCGGAAATTTGTGCATTTTTTTCTTTGATTTCATAGGGCAAATATTTTCAGTATTTTCTTATGTCCGAATTCGAAAAACCAATGGCAAAAAGTATGTTAGGCCACTCCTACTTTTCAGTGCCTTGTTGTATTATGAAGAAATCAACTTCTACAAAAACCGTAAAGATCATTTCAATTCTTTTACTAATCAATAGTCAATTTCAAGATTTGCTGTAAAAATACAATAAATACCCAAGTTTCTATTAAATTGATTATTATTTTTCAATACTTGTTCTATCAAATTTTGGTTTGATCTGCACTGATGAGACGTAAGTTGCGAAATGCGCATATGCAGAAACTAAATTCACAGAAACCTCGGTATTTAGTTATTTGTTACCACTGGATCGATGCCACTGCTGGCTGACTGTTAGTCCCCGAGGGTATTCACCTGCCAAGTTGTCAGTACTTTGGTGCTGACCCGAAAGCCGATTCTTTTGAGAACCTTATAATATCTATTTTTTTACAAATTTTGTAGAAAACCAAGGAATATCTCCCTCATGCAAAGCTCTGTCCTAAGCTGATTTTGGCTTTACATTTAGATCAGATTGGTTATTTGTTCTCTATCAGTTTTTAAACATCTGTGAGTTTATGGTCTTCCAAACGTTTAGATTTTATCTTCAATGAAGAGACGTAAGCTGTTGAAATGCGCGTATGCAGAAACTAATTTCACAGTAACTTCGTATTTAGTTATTTGTTACCACTGGGTCGATGCCACTGCTGGTGGACTGTTAGTCCCCGAGGGTATTCACCAGCCCAGTAGTCAGTACTTCGGTGCTGGCCCGAAAGCCGATTCTTTTGAGAACCTTACAATATCTATTTTTTTTGTAACTTTTGTACAAAACTAAGGAATATCTCCCTCATGAAAAGCTCTGTCCTTAGCTGATTTTGGCTTTACATTTAGATCATATTGGTTGATTTGTTCTCTATCAGTGTTTAAACATCTTTGAGTTTATAGTCTTCCAAACATTTAGATTTTATCTGCACTGAAGAGACATAAGTTGTTGAATTGCCCATATGCAGACTTTTAATTTCACAGTAACTTAGTATGTAGTTATTTGTTACCACTGGGTCGATGCCACTGCTGGTGAACTGTTACTCCCCGAGGGTATTCTCCAACCCAGTAGTCAGTACGTCGGTGCTCACCCGAAAGCCGATTCTTTTTGGAACATTACAATATCTATTTTTTGTAAATTTTGTAGAAAACTAAGGAGTATCTCCCTCATGCAAAGCTCAATCCTTTAGCTGATTTTGGCTTTACATTTAGATCATATTGGTTATTTGTCCTCTATCTTTTTTTAAACATCTTTGAGTTTATGGTTTTCCAAACATTTAGATTTTATCTGCACTGAAGAGACATAAGTTGTCGAAATGCGCATATGCAGACTTTTAATTCACAGTAACATATATAGTTATATGTATATAGGTATATAGTTATTTTACACGTATTTCGGTTCTTGAATTTCCAAATGTTTTGGTTTGATCTGTACTGGTCGAAATGTCCACATGGAGAAACTAAATTCACAGAAACTTCAGTATTTTGTTATTTATGATTTTGTTAATTGCCGATAAAAAGAATAAAAGAAGTTAAAAGCTGGATAACAGGAAACAGCTTCAATGGCTGAAAATTATAATTACATGCCACAATCTGCCAGGGGACTACACAAGAAAAACACGTATAAGACAAAAGTCAAACGTAGACAACGATAGGATCTCGGGACCGCCGGATTTGGTACCCGCACTAGCAAAAGCCAATGGTAGGATTAAATTGGTTTATCGGTACCCAAACCTCCTTTTATATGTCCTGTTTCCCTATAGTATAAAAACAATACGAACAAAACCCAATACAGGTAGACTACAAGGCCCATGACAACAATCTTGAAAGGAAAGAAAAAAAGGACAATACGTAATTTTGAAAGATGGGTCAAGGGGAGCTCGCCGCTAAATTGCCGGCTAGCTCAAGGGGCCTAGCCTGCTGGTAAAACACTGTCGCACTACGAAAGAAAAATCAAACCCAAAACTTCCTGAAGGGTTTGGTCAAGAATCATCATAAATTTCAGTACACATCGGCAGTATCAGTGAGAGGCCAGTATGTGTGCAATATTTTCAGGTCACTAGGTCTCAAAGCCAATTTAAAAACAACGGCAGTAGAATTCCGAAGGAACAAAGGGGTGAAATTCACAAAAATCGAAGTCCAAAGACAGGACAAAAACGAGAACACAGAAAACAATGACGTTAGACACAAAAAC
>MJUU01010303.1:75203-85676 GCA_002080025.1 Modiolus philippinarum | reverse complement strand
CGGAAGGGTAAGCATGTCCTGCTCTGTTAACAGCACCCGTAACACTGTGGGTGATTCAATCCGGAAAATGTCAAAGTCGGTAGTCAAATCCGGGAAGACGTGAATCTATCTGAAAATGTCCACTTTCATTTGGGATACTGACACCTCATATCTTTCAATGATGCTATGGTGACGGCCATAGAATTTCTTGAGGGATGAACAAATCCCTGACTAAGCAGCTTTTGGGACAGTGCTTTTGCTCCGTTCAAAAAATCACTGTACAAACTACAAGCTCGACAGTAACGAATCAACTGTGAAATGTACACTCCACAGGCTGGAGAAGTAGGTATATTGCTGCTAAGAAAGGGAAAGTTCACAATGGGGAAATTAAAATCATCACGCTTGTCTCGGTGTACTTCTTATTTGAAACGCTGTGGTTCTTAACAAAATATGTCTTGTTTTTCCCTATAACTAAATAGGTGTATCTGCGTTCTCCATTTTTTGTGCAGAAACATTGATGTCTTAAATCTGCAATTACTGTTTTCAGTTTATTGTGTGGCAGGGTTGTATAAAGTGTAGAAAAGTCAAAAGTTTGAATGCTATGGCAATGGGTAAGACTGGTTGAGGAAAGCTGTTCAAGGAGATCTTTTGAATTTTTAAGAATCCACATTTGATTCACACCGCTTGTGGAGTAAGCTTTATTACAGTAATTTTTCAGGCCGTCTCTGACTGCGATCAACAAAGTAGTGAGGAGCTGTGAAAGAGGTTTAGTGGTGCATCTCGAAGACCCGGCAATGAATATCTGTTTGTATGGATTCTTATGTAGTTTAGGTACCAAGTAGATGTAAGGGAGTTGATTGTTTTCATTATTGGCATTTATGCCAAATGATGCTAAAACTGAAATGTGATTTTTTTACAATCTCATCCCTAGATATTGTAGTAGGGGTATAAGTAGGGTTTCCAGATGAACTGTCGATGCCCATCTCCTTCACAAGACAGTCGAGATAGTGTTTCTTACACACAAACAGTATGTTGTTAGAAGCTTTGTCTGCAACGGATGCAAGCAAAATATCTTGTCGATATTCCCTATTACGTAAAGAATGTAAGTTACGTCCCAGTTTTCTGGACTTTTAATCAATTTCCGGCATATTTTAACAACATTTCCGTAAAATCGAGGATTAGAAATACCCTTAGTAATACGCTGTTTACGAATAACTCCATATAGAGATATCAAATGTTCATATCTTTTATAAACCTTCTTACATGTATTCAACAACTTATGAAATCTGTAACCCTGTTGTAATTGTTTGGCTCTGATAGTACGGTTACGTTCGTTGAAATCGCCAAGAGTAAACAGACATGTCCGATTCGTACCAGTTGGGAAATATATATCCCGTAAAATTTTATTTCTGATACTTCAAATATTGTTTCCAATGATAGACTCGCCCACAAGTGGGCTTGTCCATTATTGTCGGCAATATTTGTTCTTATCAGAAACAGAACTGCTATTATTCTATATAAATCAGAACACTTGAAATGTCTGAATTTACAGAATTATTATTAAAACTGAGCAATATCTCCTATTGCACAGTTCTGTCTATAAATGATTTAACATTTTACTGATAATTTGTTGTCTTTCAACTTTTACGAATCCTCCGATTTATGGTCTCATGAAGGATAAAGTATACGACATTTTCATTTATTTGGCAATTTCTGTAGAAACAATTTATAAAAACATCTGTTTGGGCAACGATAACAACGGTTGTTAGAACTTTTTGCCAGTACATTTTAAGTTTATTGACGATCCTTAATTCACAGGTAAAAAGAAACAACACGGCTGCATTGCACTTCGTCATTAAACAACGAATTTCGCTCAAACAGGTGCTAGAGACCGTATTGAGCTGGCTATGAGGTATGAGAAAAGCTCACTGTTAAAGGCTTCATGGTGATTTTCAATATGAAAATTATGTTTCATTGCTGGTTTTACCATGTATTTGTAGAGGCTTTGTCGCATGTGCATTTACTCAGTACCCTTTAATTGTTGATTTGATCATGTGAGTACCGATTGTTTGATGAAGTAAAAATATCTTATTAACACTTACTAGTATTTTGTTCACCTAATTGTCATGTCCCTTTTTGATCTTTGAAATTAAAGTAACATTGGTCCCCTTGGTATTGTACTGCCGTTATTGTTATTTCAAATTCTTACTTAACATGATTTTTATGTATTATTATCCAAGACGTATAAAAAGTCCTATATTTTTGCATTCAAATCGACAAACCTGAGGGTCTTACGGCAGAAAAATTTCCGGACTTTACCCTTTCTCTTTTTCTACGGTTACTTGAAATTGTAGGGACAAGAACAAAACTATCAAACAGTAATCCGAATAATCCAGTCACTACGATCACTACATGAACGCCTGAATGCATACACGATGAAAACCTGTCGATTGGATGTGGCTTACCGCTATGAATTGTGGGAATTAAAAAAGTCTGAATGTTTGGTGACAATTAGTTGCAATAAATTAATTAGATAAATCAAATGAAATATAAATTAGTCAATGGATATGATGCTGGACAGAAAATGAATTCACAAAGGAAAAGATAAAAAGGAAGTTTTCCATTTCACATGTAATGTAGCTAGGGTGTGAAAAAACTATGTAATTATCAGGTCCTTTGATAGGATGTCTACAATAAAAAAATCTTCGTATACACTTTTTTAATTAAATAAACAATATATTAAGGAATGTTTGATGAGTTCATGATAGAGACAAGTCGCCGATTTAAAAGAATATATTAAACTAAAATATATCAAACTTTTGATAAAATTGCATTTTTTGAGTATTTTAATTTTTTTTCTTTTAACGTTTCTGAATGAACAATGTTTAACAAGTTTGATACCGAATACATATTCAAATTGGACTCGACGTCAAAAAGGAAAACTATGATCGGATTTGAAATTCAAATTGACATTCTTAAAACGCTTTATCTGCTTGTAATGTTCTTTGCCAAAAAAAAAATCGATAGCTTATGTTCCGTAATTTTGCAATATGAAAAAATTTATGTCCCCTCTTTCATTTCGAGTTTCACAATGAATACAACAAAAATCATTGAACTTTATAAGTTGAAATTGAAAACAAAATGATGTTGTTTTAATTTCAAAATCTAAACTCAATAATCTCTCTTTAATATCTAAAAAAATTTTCCAAATAAGATCTCTCTGTTGTTTTAATTATCATATTAAATGACTAACAACAATTGTTTACTTTTTTAATTAGAACACGCCGGAAGTACGTGTTCAAATTAACGATGTTTTATGATTGGACGGTCTGGTTCAGACCGAAACGGCGAGTTTTTACTATTGGTTGTCTTCAAGCCCTACGAGAGGAGAGAATCGGAGACAGAAAGGGATTGAATTATTCGAGTTAACCGAACAGATCAGATGTAGAACCACCGGAAGTCGCAACTCGTCCCGTTTGTCCAATCAACAACTATTTATTTTCTTAATAGGTTTTAGTTGATTAATTTGTTCTTGTATTGAATTTCTTCTCACTGGAGATAAAACTCTAATTGATCACACTATCTAAAAATCCCAGGTTTACCCATTCTCCCAACCATAACTTACTGTCTTTACTACATTGAATTTGATGTTACTGGTTATGTATTCCCTTTCTTCTTTACTTATCCAAGGATGTTGTAAAGGTGTATCTCTGGTCACAATGAACCAAAAAAGTGCCGATATAAGTGTCATGAATCCTAAGAAAAATTGGAAACAAAAATAAAGTAAAACACCTAGATACATCAGAATTATTACAGAAAAATATAATACTAATAATAATTATCAAACAAATGTATCTTTAGCCAACGATCTGTATGACTGCAGATTATGTAGTATGGCTTAAGGAGATTTTCTGGTTGAATGGCTGGTCAGCTAAAAGACACACTTGATTAAGTCAAAAATCCCTAAAAGAAACATAAAAACAGGGAGTTTACATACCTTACACATTCGATTTTGTAAATACTACCACAAGTCCATTAATGGACTTCTGATACTACTCATATAAAACATAAAGAAATAGATGTTTTATATACACTGCATATTTGCGTGAGACAATATACTCAAAGTGAACAAGAAAATATAGATATTTCTCATACCCAAAATATATCGGCCGGGTATCCTACCTTTGATTGTACACCCATGTTATTTTTTCAACTATCATATTGATTTTTCGTCTGGGAAGAATCCAAATATTTATTCATCACAGAAAAGGGTACTTCATTTTGTTGTCTATGGAAAATCACATTATTCCGATTGATTCCTTATATCAACATACAGAGGATTGTACGAATGATTTATATTTTGGGGAATATATGTATAGTTGTCTGGTTGCATGATAAAAAACAATATGTATTGATTAGCATTTGTACTAGTTTTTTGTTGTAATTTTTCACATTTGTGAGAAAACTTTGATGACGGCGATTGGAAGCATACTTTGCCAGTTAATTTTATGTTAATTGACGATCCCGTATCCATGACATGTAATACTATGGATGTAGTATTGCTCAACATCAAGCAATGAATTCCGCTCAAACCGGTGGAAGGAGCTGTCTTGAACCTACTGTGGGGTATTAGCAAAGATCATTGTTGAAGGGTTCATTGTGACTTTGTCTCATGTGCATTTACTCCATATCCCTTCACTGATTATTTGAATCCTAACCTTTTTGTGAGATTTCAATACATGTATAAAACTAATAATACAAACGAATCCCAAAATAAAACTGTTTAAATTTTATAGTAAACTTGTTATCAATAATATATATTGAAAACGATTGATCGTTTGAAAAAAGGCAGCGACAATAAGTACTTCGCTAACGCTCCCTCGACAAATCAACTTTTGAATGTCATGAGCTAGGTTACTTTTCGGTGAACTTGAAATGCTGTCGGGGAATGCACGTGGAAAAATGCAATATTGAGATGCCTTTCCTATTAAAAGTTTACGAAAACAGTGGTCATTGAATGTAAACACGTTGTGCTTGTTATAAAAGTGCTGAAAATTTTGTCCTGTAACAATGATCATTACCTGTTACATAGAATATAGACCCCCATCCATTGTCAAACCCATATTCACATAAATATCCGGAGGCAGCGATTGTAATTACACTGCCAAATGTTGGACCTGCAAAGCAAGGATATGAAGTTAAATCAGTGCTATTGGTGGTTATTGCGCAAATGTATGCGAATAAAGTAAAGCTTGATTTGAAACATTTAGTATAGAAACCTACAAACAGTACACTTCTAGAGTTTCGTAGTGAATAAAAAATTTAAACATCCGGTTAAACAATATTTTCGAAAATGTTTTCTTCTGAGATCCATAAACTTATTAGAATAAGGCTATTTTATCCTGCGTTAAAGATACCATCACCTTTACTATTTTACGATCAAGCAGTAGCCTATAAATGACTGTTCTTATGATTACAAATTGATTTTAATTACTAATCAAAGCCCCGATGGAGCTGAAACTCGAAAGCCCTGAAAATCTACACGTGGCAAAACTTCGTAGTCATCCAAAGAACTGCTGCATACGTTTGCATGTATTAAGTTATTCCGTAATACGTGAAAATAATCGGATTGTGTGATTTCTTATGCATGTCGATTTCATTACTATAGATATGCAATACACATGTATGTCACAGGTAATCAAATGTTATTTTTATCTTTGACAAATTACTGCGCGGCAAGCGCGTTGATCCGAGACGAATTATAAAAAAACGAGTAATTTGATAAACATGCATATTGTTTTCAATTTAATATAACAACACCGTATTCAACTCGAGAAAATGAAGAAATATAACTTTAATACACAATGTATACGATTTTGAAAGAAACTTGTGCACTATAATTTATTGAAGTACGAAGATCATCTTTTAGAGCAGTTAATAGGCTTCAAGCCTCACGTGATTTTTTCTTGTCATATTAACATCTCTCCAGCCATTTCATGGCTTTCGAGATAAAAAACTGACAATTTTTTTTCTATACTAGTTTAAGAATACATTACTTCTTCAGATTAAGACAGAGATGAAGGAGCTGTCGTGGTGAATGTATATGAAATTGATCTATACAAGTTTTGTCATAGCTAAATTAATTTACATGAATTCCAATAATAATAAATAATAAAAAAACACTTATTCCAATACCTAACCCGTACAAGGTCATGAGTTTAGTGTTTTCCATAGGTGGTGCCCATCTCCCATACATAGAATGCATCGCTGGAAAAGCAACACCCTAAAATGCATGTATTCAAAATACTACATACCGTAAAATTTGTTTTATAAAAACATGTTATAATACAAAAATGTATTATCTCAAGAAATAAATGTAGTTTTTATATTGATATACCTACATGATCTTTACTTTCTATTCCGAATACATCGGCAAACGAATACCGAAGCAAGAACGAGGAAAGGTGAAATTCTAGAATCATAAATCCAAAATCACGGCAATTCACAGCAACACGAATTGAGACAGTACGACAAAGACAAAACAAATAAACAAAAACTAAAGCACCAGCAGTGTGAACCCCTATTAAAACTGAGGTATCATCAGTTGCTCCGGAAGGGTAAGCATGATTTGCACCACGCGTGGCACCCGTCACACTGCCAGTGAAATCATTTGTTGTCAATTAAGAGATAGATTATTGCAAGCGGGGTCTATGCGAATTAGAATGTGGTCGTACCTTATATTTGCCAATATTTTATTCCGAGCGATAGCGAGGTAAAAATGAAGACAAATATAAGGTCTAACCATGTTCTAATTCGCATAGATCCCAATGCAATAATTTATTTCGATTCTAATATATCCATCAAGCGTTTTGAAAATTCAAAGCGACTCTTAATTAAAGGGCAATATTGAGTTTGACACTAGAAATAAAATATGTCGGAAAACTGCATACAAGACTACATTAATTGACAGAGAAATCTATATTCGTTATTTTATTTAATACAAGTTGCTCATAAGCTTATAAATTAAAACAGATGATCTGTTATAAAAATATAAAATGCGGATATTTAAAAATCGAAGCGGGAATAAGTGTGAGCTGATTGCATTTCTGATTGATATTTCTGCTTAGTTATTATATAATAAGTTATATTTGAAGCAAAAAAAAGAAAAGAATAAAACACATATTATTTATAATTTTATCAACGCTAACAATTTAAGATTTTATATTTAAATTGTAGAGCATGATATGTAACAAAAGAAGACACTCGTTGCTAGGTTACGATTATGTCAATTTCAGTTCCCAGCTTAAATTCAGTAACTGTTGTACACTTCTATTATTGTTAATATTTGATGCGGCTTTTCAAATAACAAAATACCGAAGCTACTGTGAATTTAGTTTCTGCATATGCGCATTTCGACAACTTGTGTCTCTTCGGTGCAGATCTAATCAGAACATTTGGAAATCCATAAACCGAAATAGTGTAAAAGCTGAGAGAGAACAAATTACCTATAGAATCTAAAAGGAAAGCCAAAATCAGCTAAGGACAGAGCTATGCAAGAGGGAGATACTCCTTAGGTTTTAGCAAAATATACTTCAATTTAGATATTGCATGTTTTCAATAAAATCGGTTTTTGGGCCAGTACCGAAGTACTGTCTACTGGGTTGGTGAATATCCTCGGGGACTAACAGTCCACCAGCAGATGCATAAGCCCAGTGATAATAAATAACAAAATACCGAAGTTATTGTGAATTTAAGTGATTCATCGTGGAAAAATTTGAAGTTTCGGTCCGAACTCTGATTCAAGATTCTTTTTTTACTTAGTACTGGGATGATCATTTCTTTGAATGTCTACGAACTTTCAATATGTCTCTGGTTGCTACCGGACACTACCGCAATGGAAGGGGAGGTTTGGCATGCCATAAAGCCGGTTTAACCCACCATTTCTATTGAAATGTCTGTACCAAGTCAGGACCATTGCGGTCGACAATTTTTCGGATGATTTCTACCTCATTTGTCTTGTTGTCTCATGGACTTCGGCTCTTTACAACTCTATTCGGTAATTTTGTTATTACCCCCATTTAAAAGTTTATTTTGAACAAAATGTGCATTAAATTATTTCATATTATACAATACGAGCATACGTGCATATTGAATTTTGAGCATATATGTGTTAATAAAGCAAAAACTAAGAAGAGCGTCATATAAGAATGTGGTGTGTGTACATTAGCAGTATGAAGAGTTCAGTAATTAAAAAAATGATGATTTTGATAATAATATTGAGTGAATAAAATGTGAAACGTCCTTTTGTTGAAAACTAAGGAGAATCTCCCTCATGAAAAGCTCTGTCCTTAGCTGATTTTGGCTTAACATTTAGATCATATTGCTTATTTTTCTCTATCACTTTTTAAACATCTTTGAGTTTATGGTCTTCCAAATGTTTAGATTTTATCTGCAATGAAGAGACATAATTTGTCGAAATGCGCATATGCAGAAATTAAATTCACAGTAACTTCGGTATCTAGTTATTTGTTACCATTGGGTCGATGCCACTGCTTGTGGACTGTTAGTCTCCGAGGGTATTCTCCAGCCCAGTTGTCAGTACTTTGGTGCCGACCCGATAGTCGATTCTATTTTGAATGAAATAAAAGAGACAACAGGAAACACCTACAATGGCTGAAAATTATAATTACATGCCACAATCTGCTAGCACTAGCAGATATGTTTTGATCTTGTTTGGTCATTTTGATCTTATCACGATCTTAACAAGCTTAACACAATTTTGTTAAGACTTTGTTAGATATTCAGTCGTATTTCAAGATAATTGCTTTCAAGGACGATCAAGACCTGTTCAGTTTATCAAGATCAAAGAAGATAAATGCGTTCAATGACGATTAAGATATGTTAAGTTTGTCTAGATCAAACAAGATCAAATCAGGATCTTGTTTGATCTTAACAAAATTAATTCGTCTTGATTGTACCTGAACGCAAATAACAAGTCAATCTTGTTTAATCTTGAATTATCTTAACACGTCTTGATCGTCCCTGAAATCAATTCTCATGAAAACCAACTTAAAATCTAACACTGTCTTAACAATATTGTGTTAAGCCTGTCAAGATCATGATAAGATCAAAATGGCCAAACAAGATCAAAACCTATCTGCTAGTGTAGAGAACAACACAGGAAAAACACAAATTAGACAAAAGACAAATGTAAACAACGATAGGAACTCGGGACAGCCGGACTAGCAAAAGCAAGCGGTAGGGTTAAACCGGTTTATGGATACCCAAACCTCCCATTTATATGTCCCGTTTACAATATCTAATTTTTGTAAATTTTGTTGAAAACTAAGGAGTTTCTCCTTCATGCAAAGCTCTGTCCTTAGCTGATTTTGGCTTTACATTTAGATCATATTGCTTATTTGTTCTCCATCAGTTTTAAACATTATTGAGTTAATGGTCTTCCAAACGTTTAGATTTTATCTGCACTGAAGAGACATAAGTTGTCGAAATGCACATATGCAGAAAGTAAATTCACAGTAACTTCGGTATTTAGTCATTTGTAAAAGAATATACGCATGTGCTAAGAAAAATATCGTTGAAATTAGAGCATAACTTTGTTTCCAAAGCGAAAGAAGAGCACGATATTACAATATTGAATGAGAAACAGAAACACAAATAATTCGGTGAATTGTGTTTAAGCCAATTAGCTTAATATAAATACATATGAAAAAGGAAAGGAAATGGGGTAAATGTCAAGGAGACAACATCCCTAACCAGGTTAAAACGACCCAAAACAAAGCATCTAGGGGTTACCGTACGGTCTTCAACACAGTGAGGATCCTCACACCATATAACAAGCCCAAAATGGCCCCAAAAAGGTAAAAAAAAGTGAATAAATCAATGGAAACAAACCACATCCAATAACCCAAATATCAAGAAACTAAAATTTTATAAGAAGACAAGGACAAGCCAATGACTGACTAACATAATCCTGACTTGGTACAGGCGCAAAAATTGCGGTGGGGTTAAACTCGTTTTCTTGGATCCAAACCCTCCCCCTATGTGCGGTGAATGGCTAACTAATACACAAAAAGATTACAGTAAAAAACAAACTGGAAAAAAGTCCAACTTATCAAGACGAATACACATAAAACATGAAGACAATATACACAGGTACTGTCCGGACAAATGCTCGCAGTTACTGACAGCTAGCTAAGGACATAATTTCCGTTGACTACGTTGACTATGATATCAAGTCTTCTTACATATGAAACTTCAATTGAAATACTTCTAAATAGATTTCGTAAAACAACATCATCAATTATGAAAGAAGAACATGATATTGTGCAATGCCAAATACTGCGATTTTGAAAAAATGTTTAAATTTAGTTATGGTGTAAAGCATTTAGGAGATGATCAATATTTTTGCCAACAAAAACCAGAAGTAAAGATTTAACAACAATGCTGTATTTATATCCTTTATGAATAAGTGTT
>MJUU01010303.1:32627-73188 GCA_002080025.1 Modiolus philippinarum | reverse complement strand
ATGTTGTTTGGTCTTTGGACTAATCGAACACATTTTTGAAACTGTATACCCTGGTGATGATTCAGGCCAAGTTTGGTTACAATTGGCCCAGCAGTTTAAGAGGAGAAGATTTTTGAAATTGTAGACAAACAATGTATAAAAGAGCAAAAATTTGACAATAAAGGGCAATAACTTCAACATGGGTATTCAGATTTGCTTCAAAATTTTCAGAGGGATAGATCTTGGTATGCTGAACATTTTTGCAATTTCAAGTTGGCTTCTATCTGTTATAGTTTTCCTAATAAAAAATTAAAAATATTAAAATTTTGAAAATTTTACGGAAAAGGGGCAATAACTCCAACATGGGTCATCGGATTTTCTTCAAAATTGCAGGGCGGGTAGATCTTGTCATTCTGATCATTTTTACCCCTTGTCAGATTTTTGATATCTGCTACGGTTTTTGAGTTATTTGCCAAAAACAGCAATCTACCCCTACGTTCTATTTTTAGTAACAGCGGCCATGTTGTTTGGTCCTCGGACTAACCGAACACATTTTTTAAACTACATACCCTGGTGATGATCCAGGCCAAGTTTGGTTTCATTTGGCCCAGTAGTTTCAGAGGAGAAGATTTTTGAAGAAAAGTTTACGACGGACGGACGGACGGACGACGGACGACGGACGACGGACGCCAAGTGATGGCAAAAGCTCACCCTGGCTATAGCCAGGTGAGCTAAAAATGATGATTTTGATAATAATATTGAGTGAATAAAATGTGAAACGTCATTTTGTTGAAAACTGAGGAGAATCTCCCTCATGAAAAGCTCTGTCCTTAGCTGATTTTGGCTTTACATTTAGATCATATTGCTTATTTTTCTCCATCAGTTTTTTAACATCTTTGAGTTTATGGTCTTCCAAAGTTTAGATTTTATCTGCAATGAAGAGACATAATTTGTCGAAATGCGCATATGCAGAAATTAAATTCACAGTAACTTCGGTATCTAGTTATTTGTTACCATTGGGTCGATGCCACTGCTGGTGGACTGTTAGTCTCCGAGGGTATTCTCCAGCCCAGTTGTCAGTACTTTGGTGCTGACCCGATAGTCGATTCTATTTTGAATGAAATAAAAGGGACAACAGGAAACACCTACAATGGCTGAAAATTATAATTACATGCCACAATCTGCTAGCACTAGCAGATATGTTTTGATCTTGTTTGGTCATTTTGATCTTATCACGATCTTAACAAGCTTAACACAATTTTGTTAAGACTTTGTAAGATATTCAGTCGTATTTCAAGATAATTGCTTTCAAGGACGATCAAGACCTGTTCAGTTTATCAAGATCAAACAAGATAAATGCGTTCAAGGACGATCAAGATATGTTAAGTTTGTCTAGATCAAACAAGATCAAATCAGGATCTTGTTTGATCTTAACAAAATCAATTCGTCTTGATTGTTCCTGAACGCAAATAACAAGTCAATCTTGTTTAATCTTGAATTATCTTAACACGTCTTGATCGTCCCTGAAATCAATTCTCATAAAAACCAACTTAAATTCTAACACTGTCTTAACAATATTGTGTTACGCCTGTCAAGATCATGATAAGATCAAAATGGCCAAACAAGATCAAAACCTATCTGCTAGTGTAGGGAACTACACAGGAAAAACACAAATTAGACAAAAGACAAACGTAGACAACGATAGGAACTCGGGACAGCCGGACTAGCAAAAGCAAGCGGTAGGGTAAAACCGGTTTATGGATACCCAAACCTCCCCTTTATATGTTCCGTTTACAATATCTAATTTTTGTAAATTTTGTTGAAAACTAAGGAGTTTCTCCTTCATGCAAAGCTCTGTCCTTAGCTGATTTTGGCTTTACATTTAGATCATATTGCTTATTTGTTCTCTATCAGTTTTAAACATTATTGAGTTAATGGTCTTCCAAACAATTAGATTTTATCTGCACTGAAGAGACATAAGTTGTCGAAATGCACATATGCAGAATTTAAATTCACAGTAACTTCGGTATTTAGTCATTTGTAAAAGAATATACGCATGTGCTAAGATAAATATCGTTGAAATTAGAGCATAACTTTGTTTCCAAAGCGAAAGAAGAGCGCGATATTACAATATTGAATGAGAAACAGAAACACAAATAATTCGGTGAATTGTGTTTAAGCCAATTAGTTTAATATATATACATATGAAAAAAGAAAGGAAAAGGGGTAAATGTCAAGGAGACAACATCCCTAACCAGGTTAAAACGACCCAAAACAAAGCATCTAGGGGTCATCGTACGGTCTTCAACACAGTGAGGATCCTCACACCATATAACAAGCCCTAAATGGCCCCAAAAAGGGTAAAAAAAAGTGAATAAATCAATGGAAACAAACCACATCCAATAACCCAAATATCAAGAAACTAAAATTTTATGACAATGACAAGCCAATGACTGACTAACATAATCCTGACTTGGTACAGGCGCAAAAATTGCGGTGGGGTTAAACTCGTTTTCTTGGATCCAAACCCTCCCACCTATGTGCGGTGAATGGCTAACTAATACACAAAAAGATTACTGTAAAAAACAAACTAGAAAAAAGTCCAACTTATCAAGCCGAATACACATAAAACATGAAGACAATATACACAGGTACTGTCCGGACAAATGCTCGCAGTTACTGACAGCTAGCTAAGGACATAATTTCCGTTGACAATGATATCAAGCCTTCTTACATATGAAACTTCAATTGAAATACTTCTAAATAGATTTCGTAAAACAACATCATCAATTATGAAAGAAGAACATGATATTGTGCAATGCCAAATACTGCGATTATGAAAAAATGTTTAAATTTAGTTATGGTGTAAAGCATTTAGGAGATGATCAATATTTTTGCCAACAAAAACCAGAAGTAAAGATTTAACAACAATGCTGTATTTATATCCTTTATGAATAAGTGTTAAGAAGAGTTACAAGAAAGCAACAACATCAACATTACTGTTGTTACAGTGTAGGTTCTAATTTACGGTTCAACAATTTTTACAAATGAACACAAATGCTTGACAATGACTTAACGTAGCACAAGTATAAATGGAAAACTTGAACATAAGCAATGAATCTTCAGTTTTGGACTATATTCTAGCATGAATGCATTTATCCCCTTAATCTATACTTTGACTTTCAAGTCACTCTGCCTACAAAATGGTCGGTACCATTTTAATTATAAAGTCCTTGGATTGAAAAATATAGGAAAAAGAAGGGAAACGGGGAATGTGTCAAAGAGACAACGACCCAAAGGGGAGTATTAACAACTCAAAGCCACCATAAGATCTTCAATGAACGTTGAGGAAACCCCACACCCAACGGCAGGTCGGAGTTGGCCCCTAAATAAAGAATAATCGAGTTCAGGGAAATAAACATCATCCTAGACTCCCATAGACATAAAGTGAACTAACTAGAAAACAGACAAGGACATACAAAGGCTTCTGCAATGAAATGTACAAAGCCTTGAAAAATTCACATTCACGTAAGCATACTAGTAACAAACAAACCTTTTTTTATATTATTTTGTAGAGTTTATGTTGCTATGCTAATGATGGCAACTTTTACAGTAAAACGCAAAGGTTCGTTTTATTCCGCACATGTTTGTATTATTTCCCAGGGACTTGCATTATAACACCAAATGATAACGTTAGTTTGCAATGTTTGCTTTATTTTGCAATGTTCATTTAAAAACAATCTTCAAAAACAATATATACCTGACTGATCGTGTGACTTGTGTCCTAAGTGGAGCAGGACATGCATACTCTTCCAGAACATCTAATGCCACTCCATGTTTTTATGGAATTACATACTATAAGTGCTGTAGTTTTATGTGGCCGGGCTCGCAGGTTGTCTTTGTTTTCTGAGTTCTTGCTTTTGCCATGACAATGGACTTTCGCAAGATACTGTATCTAGGCGATCCCACAATAACAGGTATTAGCCAGAAACACTGAAGATTCCGACCAAAATCAGAAATATGAATGTAAAATACAAAAAAATACAAAAGACTTTTTTTTTCGAAAATACAAATTATATATTTAGCCAATGAGAAACGAGAAACGCAATCACATAGTTCATCCAATCAGAACCGGAAACCGCAATTCGGAATTTAACATTACAAGGATCCAAAAATGCTCAAAATTCCACCAGAAGATAACACCTAACATGTACTTACTACATTCTTAAGCTTTACAAAAATCCCTTCAAACATCGTTTAATTCAAGTTTGAGGTTTGAGTAATTGTTCTACCACAACCTTTTCATTTAAACAGTGCACTTACTTTTGTGCAAATACATATCAAAACTCTGATGTAAATTGCTTTTGGAGTGTTAAAAAATTCCTTTGAAGTTTTAGATAAATTACCATCTATAAAAAGGCCAGTTTCATCTATTGACAGCTATGTTTCAACCGTTCAGCATAATTTATTAAATAAAAAATGGGACAACTTATTAAATGGTTCTCAGTTTAATTATTGTAACAAAAGGCATGGATTCCTCTCCAATATTACTTACATCAACCATTGCTCCTTGACATCTGATGATATGATTAAGGCACTGAATCTCTTGCTAGAAAATATTTATGATTGTTATCAACAGGTCATTTCCCCTTGTACTAATTGTGCACCTCTGATCTTTTTCTGTTCTGTTACGAACGGGACTTTATGTAAATAGGAAAGGGAAAAGATATGGAGTGAATGTACATGTGACAAAAACGTACACGATACATAGAAAACTCCAGTTTATCAAGGACAGTGCTTTTATTCCTGTCTACATCTTGATGTCGCCTGAAGGTCTTCAACAAGAGGTGAACAATATTCATCCCCTCAAGCGAGATCAAGAACGCCCCTAGCGTGCACTAAAGCGGTATTCTTGACAAAAATTATATCAAGGTCACTCCCTTGCTCCTCACCCGCAATGGAGTGCCAACTTGGGCAATGCTCAGGGTTATCCAGCTGAAAGCACCAGGGTTACAAGAAGAGAATAAAAATGTTGAGCAACATCGATCGCAGCTCAAATATGTCATTGAAGCAATACATGTCGGGAGCTGTCAATGAGGAAAAAAGTAAAACCTGGCAATGTATGCCTAAAAATATTTGTCATTAAGTAGCCCGACGAAAAATATTCAACAGCCAAATTGAAAAAATAAATGAATTAGTAAACGTATGAGAAATTCTCACACGGACAACCACGCCATAATTGTAATATAATAAGAGCATACACCTCATGCACGGGAGACTTTCTACGGACTCCACACACCTCGAAAGACAAACTCTGCAACAAATAAGAAAGTGAAATGATATGGAGTGAATGTACATGTGACAAAAACGCACACGATACATAGAAAACTCCAGTTTATAAAGGACAGTGCTTTTATTCCTGTCTACATCTTGATGTCGCCTGGGGTCTTCAACCGAAGGAACAAAGCACAAGAATACATAAATTAGATGGTAAATGAAAGGATATGGAGTAAATGTACACGAGACAAAGTCTCTACAAATACATGGTAAAAACAAGCAAAGGAACAACGCTTTAATGTTGTAAATCAAAGTCCAAAGACAAGCCTAAATCAAGGACACCAGAGGACGGAAGACCAAAGACACTACATGCCCACAAAACACACAACCACTACATATACAACACAAAAAACTAAAGCACCAACAGTGTGAACTTTAAAAAAACAGAGTGACATCAGATGCTCCGGAAGGGTAAGCATGTCCTGCTCTGTATACAGCACCCGTCACACTGTCAGTGGGTCAATCTAGGGTAAAGTCAAAACCAGTAATATCAATCCGGGAAGAGGTGAATCTATTTGAAAACGTCAATTTTCATATTAGGAAAATCAAATGTTTCTGGGGTACTCAACTGAAGACAACCCCATTAAAGTGATTAGACATGTTAAAGTAACTAAAGTTAAAATCGAACCGTCGGTCTAAAACGAATAATACAAGGACAATGGCAGCATTGGAAAACAAAGAAATAAAAACATAACATTAGTACGGCGCAAAAAAGAAAATTGAAGACGCACGCATATGCAAAAATTACCAAGACGGAACCAAAAACAAACTATTGGTGAGATGAGCTGCACTGGTAGAGTAAGCATTTCTTGCTTCTGATAATACACCCGAGTGTATGAAAATTTAAGAAAATTGTGTTAAAACCTAAGGAATATCTCCCTTTTGCATACATCAGTCCTTAGCTGATTTTGGCTTTCACATTTAGATCTATTTATTGGTAATTTGTTCTCTATCAGCTATTACACATATTTCGGTTCATGGATTTCAAATGGTTCGATTTGATCTGCACTGAAGATACATAAGGTGTCGAAATGTGCATATACAGAAACTAAAATCACAAGAACATTGGTATTTTGTTACTTTGATACAACTATTTTAATGAAACAGGGACCTTTTTGTACTTACTGATGATAATCCAAGTATGGCCCTCACAATATATACCAATTTCACTGTTGTTCTAGCACAGATTGGTGTCAGGACTGTACCTATCCCACATATCAATAACGCTATTCCAAGAACGCGTCTTCCGCCATATTTGTCTGCAAGCTTTCCACCAGGAATCTGTGTGATGACATACCCATGAAAGAATGATGACAAGACATATGAACGAGTCTCTTTATCCCAGTCAAATTCGGCACGCTGAAGAGAAGGAACAAAACATTAAAGCGTCTAAAGGAACGATACTTTGCAAAACTGAAATATAGTTTACTGCCTATTCGAATTTTTTTTTTCTATTTTCATTTTTATTTCATTTTCATTTGTATATATATATATGTTGTTTTTGTTTTTTGTTTTTTTTCGTGTTTATGGCATGCAAAACCTCTCTTTCCCTTTCCTAAAGTAAAAAAAGTATATTTGGAATTATTTTAACTTTTATTAGACAATGATGGTTCATTGGAATGATTACTGGATTACTGAGAAGTGGTGTTTTAACTATTCATTGGTTTGAAACCGATAAAAGAAAACTTGATGGCTGTCGAATGAAGAAAAGGAAAACGTGCTCGTGTGTCATTCAGCAGATTGAAATTTTAGTATTATATGTTCGACTACATATGAATGAGTATAAATTTTGTTTGAATCTAATTTCAAGTTATGCAGACGTTGTGGATAAACAAATCTGTCATTTTGTATTTATCAATCAAAATCATCTGTATACTTTTATCTAATAAGTCGAGGTTACGAAATACAAGTATATGGTGGAATCATGAAAGCTTATTTCTCAGAGCATTGCACAACGATATCTAGGTCTCACAATACAGTCAACAAAGACAACATTGGAAGCTAGATGGAAATGTACTAATGAAAATCCTAAAGAGTGAGACCGGGTACGTAAACAGGTTAAGCGTATCCTGCTATGAATGAATCATCTGTCATGAAAAAAAGAAATTACTAGTGCCTAAGGAATAAAGAATCGTCAGTTACAAAAACCAAAGTCAAGATACATGGCTGCCAAAACCAAAACACAGAGAAATATTGGCGCAAAACAGTCACAAAACACGGAAATGAAAACGAAAAACACTCAAAAACAAGGCACTCCCACGGTTACCTCGATCAAAACCGAGAGTGACATCGGTTGCTCCGGAAGGGTAAGAAATTATATGAATAAGATTTAATCATATTGCGGGCGGAACAAGTCAGGTCCGATAATTGAGGTGAAATGACTCAATACTAGATCTAGATGTACAAAAATCTGTCGCAAGTTGTGAGGTGGGCACCTAACTCGTGATTGCGACAATAGAGTTAAAGAGTGTTAAGGTCATTTCTGAAATCCCTCCTTATTCAAAGATCAATCCAAACTTATAGTATCCTACAGCTATACAAAGACCATTAGCAGGAGAATTTTTAACTACAAAAAGGCATTGCAGGACCTAGACATTGATGATTTTCTGAAATCTCCTCTGATATGGGACTGTTCATCCTCTCCTTTTGTTTACATTCCCTCTTGACATGTCATTCCCAAGTTCCTCCCTACATTAAATGACGAATATGTTGTTGTACCTGCAGAAAAAGCTTCTATGCCATCGTTTTATGTGTAAAGCACTTTATTACAACTTCCCCAACAAAAACACTCGGCATTGATCACAATACACTAAGTAGAGGTACATAAAAAATAGTTTCATTTGACAAAGATGGGTCTCTTTCCAATCACATGTCTTTCATATCCGCCTGGAATATTCATACTAAAATAAGAATCAAAACCTGCCATACCCATATTGGATACCAAAATTACAAAAAAAAATCCATGCAATTTACGATAGATCGCAGGATCTTCATCTTGCTCAACTACTAAACTGTCCAGTGAGCTAACTAAGATTTTGTCTGTGGTCAAAGAAGGCATCAAGTATGGTGTAATACTATTCATGCCCGACGTGACATAAATCATATGTAGATACTTAAAAATTCGAAAAATTTATTGGAAAATCCTAAAGCCCGATCCACATACATTCTCTCAAAACATTTGATTTTTCCACACTGTATACCATGCTTCCTCATGATAAACTATAATTACGAATCAAAGGTATCGTTCAAAAAGCCTCCTCTGATTCAAAACAGTTGTTGTATTAGGTTATAAATCAAGATTTTTCAAAACCAATTTAAAAGGAAAAGTATGCTACGATCAAAAACAGGTGTGCAATGTGCTGGATTTTCCAATTGATAATATATTTGCTACATTTGATGGTGACATATATCAACAGCAAGTTGGAATACCAATGATCACTAATTGTACTTCTCTACTCGCAGACTTGTTTTCATATTCTTACGAGACTAAATTTAGTCAGGGACTCATAAAATAAAAGATGCTAGATTTTTCTATCTCACTTATAGATATATAGATGATGTTCTTTCCAACAATAACGCATCTTTTGTTAAATTGATCCCATTAACATATCAGCTAGATCTAGTGATAAGCGAACCGACAGAAACCACTAGATCTACATTGTTTTTTGGACTTATATTTCGAATTTGACAAAAATGGTCATCCCAGTATCAAAATCTACGACAAAAGGGATGATTTTAATTTCAAAATTATCAATTTCCCAACTCAGAAATATTCCAGCTTCTCTTGCTTACGGAACGAATGTTTCACAGTTGATTCGTTACACGAGAGCTAGCACAAATTATACAGATTTTCACACTGAACATTGTTATCTCCGTGACCGCCTGATTACCCAAGGCTTCAAAAAATTCCGTTTCAGACCATCATTCAAAAGTCCTTGAATAGATATCCGTCTCAGACCATCATTAAAAAGTCCTTGAATAGATATCAGTCCATTGTGGAAAAATGTGAAGTTTCGATCCGAAATCTGATTCAAGATTACTACTTGAATGATCATTTTTTTTAAATGTCTACGGCCTTTTAATAGCAGTTACTGTTGAGTTGCTACTGGACACTACACTAATGGAAGAGGGGGTTTGGCGCGCCATAAAACTGGTTTAACCCATTTCTTTTGAAATGCCTTTTCCAAGTCAGGACCATTGCGATCGACAATTTTTCCGGTTGTTTCCCTCTGATTTGTCTTCTTGTCTCATTGATTTCGGTTCTTGACAACTCTATTCGGTAATTTTATTATTACTCCCATTTTTAAATGTTCCCTAGGCAATATAGTATGCATGAACAATTCCAAATGTAACAGTAACGCTTTATTCTATTTGGAAACGTCATGAAAACCAAAAGAAATATTTTTGATATTTCCGTTTGATCATTAATCCGCTTCACGAATTATAGTGCATTTACTCCGATCAAACATATTTTTTGCACTCATTTAGAATTTTAAGAATTAAACATTGGCTTTTAGGAAATTGTGTATGTATAAACTCCGGAGGTTACTCACAAACTTTATATAAAGTATTTCGGCCTTTTTTTTCAGGTTGTAAGTGAGCTGCCGGAGTTTTTGCATAGATAATTCCATAAAAACAAGTATTCAATCCTTTAATTAATATACAGTGTTATGTTTGTAAACATTCCACTTCCGGTTAATCAGTTCCTTTCATAAGACGAAAACTTAGAAATACATTTTGTAAATATCAATAATCTAACGCCAGTGAAAGCGCAAGACAATAAAAAATCGTCCAACAAAGGGTAACATTTCTAGTCTCGAACGAAGCTTGCCGAGTCCGAGATGATTGAACTCATATCTAAAGGTGCTATACATTCTATTCACTCACTGGCGTTTTGTTTGGTTTCTTATGTTGTCTCTCTAGGGTAAACTAAAATCCCCACAGAAACATCAAATATCGTCACCATTTGTATGTTTACACATGAAGTTACCTCGTTTCACAGTAATTTCGGTATTTTCTTATTTAAATAGTGTCAAAACATTTGCAATAGGGGACGTAGCCCCCATCCGCCAACCCCCCCCCCGCCAACCCCCAAACCTCCCACCCCCATCCCCATTTTACTACGAAATGTCAAACTTTGACCGTAATATTCTGTATACCGAGCTTCTATTTTTATTCCGTTATAATATGTAGAATTAAGCGCGCCCAGCGCGCACCGGAAGGGTGTTGAAGCTTCTTGGAGCTCCTGGAGCAAAAAAAAATATGAATGGAAATTAATGAAAAATTACAAAATTGTATTAAATACATTAGTAATAAACAGAGTTATAAAATTTTGAAACAAAATAAAAAAAAAGTATTTTTCTCTAGAAAAAGTACAAGATTTCTTCAGAAAGCCGGGAACCACCGAAGAATAAGAATCTCGAGGATTCTCGTTTTCATAGCAACCATAGTAATTGTAGCACCAACAGACGGTGTCATGTTTACATGTTTTCACGCGATCTGTCTTACTTTTATTCCTAGATAATCTAATAATTTACAGAACATTTTCAAAGGCAAATATCTAAATACCGAAGTTACTGTGAATTTAATTTCTGCATACGTGCATTTCGACCAGTGAAGATAAAATCTAAACGTTTGGAAGACCATAAACTCCAAGATGTTTAAAACTGATAGAGAACAAATTACCTATATGATCTAAATGTATAGCCAAAAATCATCTAAGGACAGAGCTTTGCGTGAGGGACATACTCCTTAGTTTTCAACATAGGTTACACAAAAATTAGATATTGCAAGGTTCCAAATAGAATCGGCTTCGGGTCAGCAGCGAAGTACTGACTACTGGGCTGGTGAATATCCCCGGGGACTAACAGTCCACCAGCAGAGACATCGACCCAGTGGTAACAAATAACTAAATACGAAGTTACTGTGAATTTAATTTCTGCATATGCGCATTTCGATAACTTATGTCTCTTCAGAGCAGATAAAATCTAAACGTTTTGAAGACCATAAACTCAAAGGTGTTTAAAACTGATAGAGAACAAATAACCAATATGATCTAAATGTAAAGTTGTGTAAGTGTTTGCAGGAAATAACAAACATAGATCTTCTGAAAATAACGTTTTTCATATTTTCATCACATTGGATTTTTTTATATATTCAAATGACAAAAATAGGAGGACAAAAAGGGCGGACAAAATTTGAAGAATTTCCCTTAAAGGAAGGAAAGCAAGAAATCCTTACCCTGATCAATTCTATACTGGTGCATTGGTAAATGACCCAGCTACATTCAGTGCTCAAATATTATTCCACTAATTAAATTTACCTGTGCATTTCTTCTTAAAATGGCATGCTTAAAAAATTCCACAGATTCATTTCTGGGCCGATTTTCATAAAATTTGCATTGCTAAAACGGGCATGACATGTAGTTTGTTGTAGTAATTTTGAAATAATTTTAGTAATTGTATAGTTACTTTATTGATACAACTTTTAGAAATTAAAATATTTTACGTTATATTTTACTAGATATATAATAAATTTTGACACCAAATTTTCTGATTATGTTTATGTTTCTGGTGACAGCTTAAAAATACAGATTATAAAGTTATTTCAAAATTACTGTTAGAAACTGCATGTCATCCCCTTATTATCAATGCAAATTTTATGAAAATCAGGCCAGAAATGAATTCTATGGATTTTTTTTAAACAGACACCGTTTCAACAAGAAATGCTCAGGTAAATTACATTTTGTGGAAATACTTTTGAGCACTGAGTGGAAATCTAAATTAAGTGAAAAGACTGTCCCTCTAGACCATACATATCACTTATATACTCCATGGGCATTGGTAAAAAATCCACCTGAATCAAAACTAAGTAAATGTACTGTCCTTCTAGACCATACATATGTGAAACCAGGTATTTGGATGGAAGAACAAACTTCAAACATTGAAAATGATGCTTACATTTGAAGATCCCACCAAAACACATTTTAACCTGTGCTGATGTTTTAAAATTACTGAATTAATTTTTTTAAAAATCAAATAATTTAAAAACTGCCATATGTTTTGATGACCAAACACCTTCATACATTGTAAATGATGGGCTCATAGATGTAAATTATGCTTCATTATACACTTCCGATGTTTTGGAAACTTCTTCAACTGTTTCGCATACCAACAACAGTAAAAGCATTCATACTTACTCAGAAATTTGAAAATGCTGATGAAATCTTAAAACTCGACTTCAATTGCGGATGGTTCTGTACCAATGTTTGAAAATAGCAGACACAAAGACAGTCAAAACTGTGACACAATAAATGCGTATACATCAGACGAGGTTTCAATGAAGGTCCCTTTCCCGAAATCCCGTTAATTTTCTCTTTCCCGTTTCACGAGCGGGAAACTATTTTGCATAGACTTTTAAAGAGGCCGCTTTTTCCCGTTTCACGAGTCCAATTTTCAGCAATTCCCGCTTCACGCTGGACATCCTTTCCCATTTTCACGTGCACTATTTTACCACGATCCAGTTTCCCACTTGGTTAAAAAGGCCAACCCCGCTTCCCGCTTTTACCCCATCGAGACCCACATCAGACCATTGTTACACATCTACTTGTTCTGTAAGTAGGCGAATTTACGCGACATCCGGATTTTGGTCTTGTACTTATGTCCACCGTGAAATCGTATTTGCCTTCTTGAAGCACCTGATGATACTTCAGTTTTTGTAGGGGTTCAAACTGCTAGTGCTTTAGTTTTAGGGCGTTCTTGTTAATTTTTGTTTCTTTGTTTTGTCTTTGTTATGCTGTCTCAATTCGTGTTGAATATGAATTGCCGTGATTTTAGATATTTGATTTTGGAATTCCCCCTTTCATCATTTTTGCTTCGGTGTTCGTATTTCATTGAGATACAGACAGCACTTGACATTTGTTCGGATGAAACTTGAGTATACCATGTATTTGAGCAGTTTTGAAGTTCATGTAAATCCCACTGAAGCATGTCCTCATCTTGTTTGTTTTTTATTTTCCTGTACGCCCTGGTATCGTCACCAAATAAGTATGCAGTTGAGTTTGTGCAATCAGGCATATCATTTGTGTAAATGACAAATTATGGGTTCCAATCCACTCATTTTTGACGGGGGTATGGGCCTTTGAATCAGAAAAACTTTTTTTTTTTACTTTTTTGGTGTAATTTACAAAGCCTCCATTTGCTGTTAGGGATTTGTTTCACCGTTGTTGTACATTACTGCTACGCCCCTGTCCTACATGTAGGTCACACCTCTTTTCATATTAGATTTCTTACACTAACCATAGATTTATTTTCATCACGTTTTTATTCCCATATATTTTATACACAATTTGGTAATTACCTCATTTACAGCTCTCTCATGTTCTGCTGTTCCCGGGCATGAACCGGAAATTTCATCAGAGACATTAACTGCAGAACCATTGTTAAATTCGGACTCGGACTTAACCATGCACACAATGCCGACAGATAAATTAAATCGAATAGCATAAAGGCAAAAAAATCCCAGAAAAGATGCGTATGCTAGAATCCATCGTTGTGAACAGATACAGGGCACTTTCAATTCTAACGTAAAATAAAAACCACCATAAGTGTTTAGCAATATTTCGAGTACTTTACATGTTATTCCACTCAAACAATATGGAACTCTATGTACTTTAACTTACGTCATAAATATGAAATATTTGTTCTATAATTTAAAGCTCAATTTCACATTATCTACCCAATAGTGGGTAAAGATTGCAAGCTTATTATGAGACAAGTGTGTTATTATTTAAATTACTGGATATGCACAGATATCATTATCTTTACGAATCCATGTTTTAATAAAGTTGCATTATTTTTTAGTTCAGTTTTAGATTGAAAAAAATTGACCGTGTTCACATACAGTTCGAAAAAAATCGCAATCGGTTATCATTCAATTATCATGTTAAATATAGGTAAACTCTAGTGCAGTGCTGATGGGTTTTTTTGTGCTGCATTTGAAGAATATGCGCAATTTGTGTATCTAAATCTATTACCTGTGCAGATTAAAGCTATTCCAGATGGATTTTGGAAAACCTGACTGAAATTTTTCACAAGATGAACATCGCGTGATTGTCGTTCAAAAACTTAGATACCTAGTTACTTAAAATTTGCTCTTTTAAAATTTAGTGTGATGACAATCATTCACTGGTGGAAGATTTACGATAGCCAGATTTCAAATTCAATGTTTTCATATATTTCTTCTGAACACATCAGAAAAGCACACCTGAATTTTTTGTATAAAATTACAAGTAAAACAAACTATAGAGCAATGTTAAATCAAAAGAAACATTTTTCCAGCAAATTTTTTGTGTTGTCTATGTTTCGTAATAAAAAAGAAAATTGATCGATCAGGTTTTATGCTTATTCGATCTAACCATTAGCTCCTGGTGATTTAAACAAATGTTGTTAATTCTTATGCTTTTGTCGGGCAAAGGATGACAGTGATTGTAAGAGCACTTTGCCAGTTTAATTGATGTTTGTTGACAATCCCGCACCCATGACCAAGAAAGACATGGATGTAGCGTTGCTCGACAATTAGCAAAGAATTCCGCTTAAACCGGTGCTAGGGGCCGTCTTGAACTTACTATGAGGTATGAGCAAAGCTCATTGTTGAAGGCCTCATGGTGACTTCAAGATGAAGAACAACAATAAAAGCGTTGTTCCTTTGCTTTTTTTGCCATGTATTTGTAGAGACTTTGTCTCATGTGCATTTACTCCATATCCTTTTATTCACCATTTACCATCTTTTAATTGATATTAATACACTCTAATACACGTTTGAAATCTAAGCTATATCTGACAAGCCGGATGATTTTAGCTGAGTTTGGCTTTTTATTTAGGTCCTTTTGATTATTTGCTCTCCATCAGCCTTTGTACACCTTTATGGATTTTCAGTGTTTTGATTTTATCTGCCCTTATGAGACATAAGTGGTCGAAATGGCCATATGCAGAAAGTAAATTTATAGTTATTTCGGTATGTTGTTATTTATTTCTACTGGACCGATGCCACTGTCGGTGGACTGTTACTCCCCAAGGGTATTCACCAGCCCAGTAGTCCAGTACTTTGGTGCTGGACAGAAAACCATTTTTTTTGTTGTATCTTAATTAGAAAATTTAAAACTAAGGAGTATCTCCCTCATGCAAAGTTCTGTCCTAATCTGAGTTTGGCTTTCTATTTAGGCCCTTTTGATTATTTGCCCCTCCATCAGCCTTTGAAAACCTTTCGATTTCTGGATTTCCAATGTTTTGATTTTATCTGCACTGACGAGATATAAGTTGTCAAAATTGCCATATACAGAAAGGAAATTTACAGTAACTTCGGTACGTTGTTATTTAACTTCCCAACTGTGAACTTTCCCTTTCTTAGCAATAATATACCTTACTTTCCAGCCTATGAATTGTACATGTTACTGTTGAAAGTGTAGTTTGTACAATGATTTTTAACAGAGCAAAAACACTGTCTCAAAAGCTGCTTTGTCAGAGATTTGTTCAGCCTATGTTAATTTCATCCCTCAAGAATTTATATGGCCTTAACCATAACATCATTGAAAGATAAGACGTGGGAGTGTCCCAAATGAAAGCGGATTTGACTACCGATTTTTACATTTTCCTAGATTGATTCACTTACAGTGCAACGAATGCTGTTAACAGAGCAGGACATGCTTACCCTTCCAGTGCACCTGATGTCACTCTCAGTTTCACGGGAGTTCACACAGTGAGTGTCTTGGTTTTGAATGTTGATTTCATTTCTGTGCTTTATATCTGCCTTACGTCATTGTTTTCTGTGTCCTGGTTTTGGCCGTGTCTTTAGACTTCGATTTTTGTAAATACCACTCCTTTGTTCCTTCGGTATTCTACTGCCGCTGTATCTTAAGATATAATGCCTCTATAGCACCTACCTTCCAACTTTTTATCAATTTGTTCCATAGACATTGTTTTCAATCAAACAAAATATTTTTTCGCATCAGGTTTTTTTCTTAGTTCTTTATATTATGTACTTCTGTCTGCAAAACATAGGGTTTTCACTATCAAATTAAAAAGTAGACCAAAATAAGACCAAGAAACGTGCTTCAACAAATTAAAAGGTTATTTTACGTATTGTGACCGTGACAACGCGTACTTTTGTGTCTGTCTAGTTATTGCAGTGGTAATTGATAGACATGAAATATAAAGATAACTAAATACCGAAGTTACTGATATGACATAAAAAATAGAGAAAATTAAGAAGACAAATATATTCAATCTAAAAGTAAAGTTTTACACGCTGTACTTTGTGCTACACTGTATCTGATAAATCACTATGTCTACTCCTGATCGGTCAATAGGAAAAGCATATACATAGGATTTCCGTCATTGCTGTCCCATTATTTAGGTAGACTGATACAGTAAAGGGATTCTACTTCTTTATTGATCTAAGATTCATTAACAGTCATTCTCTTATGATGTGGCAGCAATATATATTTCTTACACGATAAGATAATTTTTCGTATCACTTACTGATAACTTTTATGCTATCATTTCATTGGCCTTTCATACGATTAGATAACTTTTCAGCCGTATTTTCATTGGTTGTTCTAGAGGTCACACATCAGGTCAAACCAACGTCATGGCAATTCTTTTTTTAAATTCCGTTTTGATTGCATTATGTCGTCTGCATTATTTTTTATTTCATTGGAAAGAATAAGAAATGAAAAAACGGAGCTTCGTGGTGTGTACACACCTATTAATTCATTCTCCCAAAACAGTTGAATATATTTTGGCCACTTGAAATATATTATTTTATTGCTAAAAGAAGTTTCCTTCCTGTGTTGTTGATGTTATGATGTATTGTGTATTGGGATCATTGACACGTGGAAATTGACATCAGAATCAGTTACCACAGAGACGGAGAAATTTACACCTACATTTAATTACATTTCCATTCAACAGACATTAATTTTATTACTGTAATGTTGTTATTAAAAACTGTAATTTCAACTCAACCGGGCTTTCACCCAGGTTTGTCACCAGCGAGAAATCATGTACTTGTCACTGCTATTGATTGTTGTGTGCATGTGTGTATAATGCAACATTGTTCCTACATCTACAACACTTATCGTTGTTTATAGTTTCTACTTTATATACGGGAAAATTTATTGTTAGACTTCACATTCATTATAAGGATAAGTTTAGAGTACAAAATCAATCTTCAATGTATTTACAAACTCAACAAACTAAATTCTCCCAACTTAACATAATTGGGAGAACACGACAGAATGGTTTATAGATGAATTTTATCATAAGAGAAATAGGTTTCACAACTCATGAGGCTTGTATATCGCTTGGTATCAAATCTGGCTATTTAATTACAAATAATAATTAACTCGCTGAAGCTTGTTAATTATTATTGTGTAATTAAATAGCTCAATTTGATAACAAGCGATATACAAGCCTCACTCATAATGAAACCTATAAATCTCAAACTATAGCTAAATTATAACATATAAATTAATCCAAAACGTATTGTAAATTAAGTTACTGCATATGGAAAGTTCGACTACTTATGTCTCGTCAGTGCAAATTAGACTATAAACTCAAAGATGTTTAAAAACGAACAAAGAACAAATAACCAAATTTATCTCAATGGAAAGCCAAAAACAGATTAGGTGAAAGCTTTAGCTGAGAGAGATACTCCTAAGTTATAAACAATTTTACAAAAATTTAAATATTGCTAGTTTCTAAATAAAATTGGCTTTCGTGTCAGTATTGAAATGTTGACTATTTGGCAGGTGAATACCCTCGGCGACATACAATCCACCAGCAGAGGAATCGAGCCAGTTGTAACAAATAATTAAATACCGAAATGAAAAAATTGGTTTCCGCATATGGCCATTTCGACAACTTGTGTCTCTTCAATACATTATGACATTGAGTTTTTTTATCAATAACGTCCCTTTGTTTCCATGTATCTTTGACACTTTCAGTACTAAATTTCCGCGAAAATAACTTTTCCTCATTTTATTGCAAATTACACCGAATGACAAAACCATTAAGTGCAGGATCAAACTAGAGTACTTTCTGTCTGACCCAACAGCACCCCTTTTTATTGAAAACAATGGTTTACTACTTTTTCGGAGGGAATATTACTGTAGATATATTACAATATTATTTTGCAGAATTAATTGTCCCTGGGTTTGAATATCCGTAACCGAGTTAGTAAAGCTACGATGATTAAATAGACTCTAAGTACTCATTTCATAGAATGTGTTTAAGATTTCGGCCCGAACTCTGATTCAAGATTTTTTTTTACTTAGCACTGGGATGATCATTTCTTTCAACTTTCTACGACTTCAATAGCAATTGCTGTTGAGTTGCTACCAGTCACTACAGCAATGGAAGGGGAGGTTTGGCATGCCATAAAACCGGTTCAACCCGTCATATCATTTGAAATGCCTGTACAAAGTCAGGACCATTGCGGTTGACAATTCCACCTGATTTATCTTTTTGTCACATAGACTTTGGCTCTTGACAATTCTGTTCGGCAATTTTGTTATAACCCACATCCACTTCTTAATGCCCATTAGACCATTTGTACACTTGGTTAAAATAGTAATTAAGAGGTATTTTTATAATTTTGCCGACTGTTCCTCACATCACCTAAAATAGCAATAAATTTGACATTTAACGTTATTAGAAAACCATTCAAATATCTTCACGTGTAGAATAATTTAGATTATTATAGCAAAACTCACAATTGCTGTAGCATTGTTCATTTAAAACCAGATTTCTCTAAATCGTTGACAGTGATTGAAAAAGGATACTAATGAATAAACACATTCAGAGATCATTTCTTAATCTACGCTCAAAAGTCGTTAAGTGGTCCACATGAAAAGCAATGTCAGAGGAGTCAAATACGGAGGCTGCCATCAGTGGTTATTTATTACAAATATGTTTATTAATTTGAATTTTGACATTTTACCGTACAGTATTAATTGACTGTTTAATCCAAGGCCAATGTAACGGATACAGGGTCTTGAGAACCGCTAGTTTAAATTTTCCACCTTGTTTGCCAATTTATTTAAAGATAACTGTTAAGTCTTAGTAATAAAGGTTTGATTTGGGTACATACCGATAAGTCTTTGTAATAACGGTTTGGATCTGGGTAAATAGAGTTAAGTCATTGTAATAAAGGTTAAGATGTTTGGTTTTTAATGAATTTCAGAGGAGAAATTTATAGTGAAATTTGTAAAATTATGAATTAAACCATACATGTGAACCTCTGGAGTGCCATGGGGATGATCACCCACCTTGTCATCAGGCCTTGGGGATCATTTGGCGTAACGACCTTTTTGCCGATAAAAAGATACAAACAAAATCACCAAGATGTACTATATTTTAATGATTTACATTAGCATGTTTATTGTTGCTTTGATTTATTTATAAGGAAACATACTTCGGATGTGTAAGAATGTCATCAGATGGTGTATACTAAAACACATCCTGGTTCTGCTTAGTCTGCAATAAAGAGCATATTGTATCATGTCCTAATTCAGATCTTTGGTCAGACTGGATTTTTTATAATGGAAAAAAAATCTTTCACTGTCTACATTGCTCACTGGCAAGACAAGACATGACTCTGCTAGTTTTGACAGTATTGGTAATTTCGGTGAATTTGTGATATGATCTGCTATTTCCCCAACCCCCCCACCCCCACCCCAAAGTTGCCAATTTTATCCTCAGAACATGTGGTATTTCTTCATGTGGAGCAAGTTGAAAGTCTATAAACTCTTCCATCAGTTTTTATCACAGTCAGAGCTTTCTACTTTTCCTGGTCATCTAGACACTTAAGTAATAAAATATTCTTATATCTTTATCTTAATGTGAATCACTTACCACATTCAGAAGAAAATCTAGTTCTGTTGGCTGGGTTCAGGAAGGCAAGGTCTTTGAGGGTGACATCTCCAAAAGGAAATCTGTCAATCATTTTTCTAGTGATAATCATATAGAAACTTCTAACACATTTGAAAAGCAAAATTGTGAAAGTATGTGATGGGCATGTTAATTGTCCAGTAAAAACCATTCAATTTTATAGTAATTACTTGAAAAATTTATTCAATGAAGAGTCGCCGATACTTTCTCTGTTGTCAGAAATGTATGTTCTGATGGCCATGCCAACTGCCATATTGTCATTGTCATTCTGGTTGATCACATCATGAAATTTAACATCTTGCACATTTTCTGTTGTGAAATTGCTGATACTTTGACAAATTTGACCATAAATTTCATAAGAAGCCTTCCCATCTGATCATGTACAAGCCAATTTTTACTGCATTAGCCTGTAAAATAAAGCAAGGATATTCGAATGTGGTATCATAATTTATCAACATGTTTTTTTAATACAAAAAATACCGAAGTTGCATAAAAACAGTAAATTTCGATATGCTGTACACGTGTTTCAAGGAGTAACCTCTCATCAGCAGCATTAAAATCAAATAATATGGAAAGCCATAATCCAAAAGTAGTCAAAGAAGAAGTACTCATTTCCAAAAATATCGAAATAGGAAGCCAAATCCAGTACCAAGGACATCTACCGAGTACCATACACGGAATGAAGCCTCAGTATTTTAAGGGATTAGAAAGTAAAAAGCTGGTGTTATTAAATAAGAAATTAATAAATCAGTATAATACATGGAAAGCTGTATTTAATTCATTCAAGGGAGGCAAGATGAATTCTAAGAACATAAAGTACATCTTGGTCTCTTGGTCACCAAGGTAAGTTTTTTTTAATCTTCCCCTCTATTACAACCATCTTGTGACTGTTACAGCAACTTTACAATGCTGGTCAGTGATGTAATTCTAAGAGCAGCCATGTCGTAGTAACATGATACAAAATTTTCAACATCACAAAAATCGATGAATTCTAAAATTTCTCTTGTAACTGCAAATAAGAGAAAATGTTTATGTTGCCATAGACTTTTATTTCATAGAAATAACTACATCTATAGTAATTGTACTGTAATATATAGAAATATGTAACCTACCTATGGCTGAAATGGTAGAAAATGTCTGCAATTATCTCATCCACTGGCACATGGATTCCTTATTCCTAGCAGTACAACACAAGTTCGCCAAGTGACATATACACCCAATATTCATGACATCAGGTTGGACAGATCGGATTTTGGCAATCACAGATTTATGCTTCCCCTTCATGACATTACAATTATCAGGCATAAGGCCTGGAACTGCAAAGATAAATTGAAACCTTTAAAGGGTGTATTTTTATTTATATTAGCAGTATAGACACTAATTGAAATTTTGAATACAACATAATTTCATTTGATCAAAATTAGTTGTTTCAACAATTACCCTGAGGGCAAAGCTTGTTTGCACAGCTAATCATGTTTAAACAGTGATTATAATTAAAAAGGTGTCATTTAAAACTTTAAAGCATTGATTAATATATTACTCTCTATATTTTGAAAACTCATACAAATTTATATTACCTCATACATTTATCTAGTGCATTTAGCAAATTTTCGCTGGAACCACTGTTGACAACAGAAATCTAGTTTTAACGGTTTTTGTAGATTTGACAAAAATTGTACCAGTATATCAAAGAATTTGTAAGATCCACTCTCATTATTGGGCTTTACATATATCAACAACAATTTGTTCTAGTTCAGATACAATAGCCCTTTTTACAATTTGTGTACACTTTGTACGTTTACAAACAAACTTGTCTGCAATTTTACTATCTCGAAGCATCTTTTAAGACAACAGTGTAAAATGGCCCGCAGTACTGAATGATATATTATGCTCTGCAATAAAGTTACTAAAAAGTGTCTCGGCTGTAACCAATTGCTTTCCAAACTGAATAGAAGCTCTGGCATGAATTTTGTTATTGATAATGAACTATACTTATCTTTCACAGCCTTCGTGTGACTGTCAGTTTTAATGTACCTTCTAATGTCATAAAGTCTTCCGGAGGCAATGCCAACGTTTGTACAGCAGCACAACAAACAGACAAACACGGTCAAAATATTTTCTGTAATAGTTAATTTGACCAGGACCAACTCAGTAACATTGTCGTAAATGGTACCTTTTCAAGTTTTATCTTACTCTTTTTGTATGCTAGATTAATCATTCTTTATATGAATTAAAACAATTATGCTGCAAAGACCAATCATCTCTTTTTGTATTATTTACTGTATTGTTAATCACTGTCTTTGTGTTGACAAATGATTTTGCGATAATGTTATCGGTGACCATTGTTTGCTTATATCATTGTTTTCACATACTCGGTCGTTTGCAACATGTTCTGTGTGTCGAAAAAGGACATTGAAAGAATCTCTCTCATGTTTGAATTAAAACTATGGATCGCGTCAGAGTCTGATTTAAAGCTGTATTATTTTAAATGAAAATAACGTTAGAATTCACAGTAACTTCGGTATTTTGTTATTTAATAGTTCATTTTATTCAAAAATTAATATATAATACAACGGCAAACGAATACCGAAGCAAGAACGAGGAAAGGGGGAATTCTAAAACCATAAATCCAAAATCACAGAAATTCATATCCAACACGAATTGAGACAGTATGACAAAAACAAAACACATAAAAGAAAATGAACAAAAACGCCACATAACTAAAGCAGTATCAGTGTGAACCCCTACAAAAACTGAAGTATCATCAGGTGCTCCGGAAGGTAAGCATGATCTGCTCCACGCGTGGCACCCGTCACACTGCCAGTAGAAAGTCCGGTTTTGTCATAGTCGGTGTTAGTCAGTCCGGTTATAAACTCTGGATCTACCCAAAGATATTTATTCTCATTTGTGAAAGAGAAACATTGTAACGGTCTGTCAAATCGTGGTGACGACCGTAAAATATCTGTAGTGACAATTGCAACAGTGACTGAACATACCCTTGATGTATAACTATTTGAGATATTTTTTTCGCTCTGTTGACAAAATCGCTGTACAAAATAGCGAATGAGCTGTGAAATGTACACGCCGGAGATGTGGGAATATTTCTGCTCAAAAAACGGGAAGTTCACTATTGGAAAGTCAAAATCATCACGCTTGTCGTAAAGTTTTGTTTTCAGACGTCCACATTTGCCAATGTAGAGGTATATGTCCAGGTATAATGCTGATGATGGTGTATCAGTGGTCTCTTTAATTTCGAGTTCATTCGGGTATACAAGATGAAGGTTATCCTTAAATTGAGGATTGTTCAATGAAAAACAAATCTATGTAACGGAGGCTGAAATTATAGGACTTGGCTAGGTTATTGTCTTTTTTCTGAACTAGCCCTTGAATGAACCTGGCTTCATACTAATAAAAAAACAAATCTGCTAAAAGTGGCGCACAATTAGTCCCGATAGGTATCCCTGTTTTCTGGAAAACTTCTACAAATATGTTATCAATCAAGAATTCCAGCATTGTGATGACATCCTCCTCTGTATACTTTTTGTGTGAATCAGTGTGATATTTAACCATATAGGCCCCATCTTTTACTATCAATAAATATGAATATCTTCTTTCGCCCTTTTAAGTACAGAAAGACTTATGTATCAAATCCCGGAGTACTTACTTAAGCTTATCGTGTGGAAGAGTAGTAAAGAGAGTATTTGACACTGTTGCAATGGTTGAGTTCAGTTGAAGATAGATATTGTAATAAGTCTCTCGAGTTTAATGTATAAAGAAGCATTTAATATCGTTTGGGTTTTATCCAGTCAAACCGGTTTGAAAATTTTAAAACGGATCATATTTCGTGGCCAAACATTACTGCTAAATTCATTAAATAAACAATATACAAAATTTTATCAACTTCCAATTATTTTTTTTATATATCTTAAGGCATATTACACCAGATCGAAAATGAATGAAAACTTTATAGAGAATCGTTTTAAATGTTTACGCCGTTCCCGCCAACATTTTCAAGCCAGATATAAAAAAAAATCTTACATTCCAAAAGTTGTTGTTTATGTTGTTCGTTTAAGAAAGCGTTTATAAACAAGAATCAAGAGTTTTCAAATGGGAACATCAATGGGTCGAACACCCAAGGGACCAATTGAAATAGTTCGAGGCAAAGGGGTGTTCGAGATATCGAGGTCGAAGTATGTTAAAACTTGAACATAGGAACCAAAAAAGTGTTCGAGAGATCCGTGGTGTTCGAGTTATTGCAGTTCGAGCCATTGAATTTCTACTGTAATTTCATTTTTTCAGACTTTTGCTCCTTATCTGAGCACATCTACTGTGTAGAATCTTCTTCTTCAGGAAAGTCTTTACATATGCATGATTACTTTTTTGTTCATGCTTTACCTCCCGTAGATGATATGTTTAGGAAGAAATGCTATTTTGAAACTGAAAATGTCAGAGAAAATCCGTTTTGTTTTAATGTTCGATGTAAAAGAATAATTTTTTTGCATTAAAATGGTGCAAAAGGGCTTCCATTTGAATTTTACATCTCAAGGCTCATTCGCTATTCAAGGGCCTGTATTGACTTCCTTGATAGAGTCCAGTTGTTTACAAATATGCGACTTAAACAACGGTATGTTAGATATAGCTTGAAATCATTAGTACAGTAGTTTACGGTTGACATCATGATCTTGTGGACCGCTATTGGATATCTGTTTCGAAGATGACAACAGATCTTTCCCTCAAACCTAGTAGACGAAAATGGTTTCTTCGTCTACTAGGTTTGACTTTACTAATGGAATTTTCACTTTCAATACGGCGGGTGTCTTATAAGAAGCAGGAAATACTACTCTACTGGTGCTAATGACCTCACCCATTGTTTTAAGTTGTTCATCTGTATGTGTTTCGCCATTTTTCAATTTTGTGAATAGTTGTGTGGTGTCATTGTATCTTGGTATATTTTTGGATCATTCTTTTTAGACTGACGGTTCGGTTCTCACTTACTTTAAAACATAGTGTATTGCTTTCCAATTGGCGCTAAGTATATTAACAAATCAGACTAAAACAAATTAACGAATCATTAAGAGAATTTAGTAAAATCAAAACATGTTATTCTGTATGAAAATACCACAAAAACAGAGATGTTTACATGCATTTAAAATTGCTTGATATATGTTTCATTTTCAACAACAAAGTATAGCGATCTTGACAATTAATTGTTTTATGAGGAAACTATATTTTAATTGTTTCGACTTTAATTTTCTTGCTATCTTTTGCCCATTCCTCTACCTCTCCAGACGCACATAATGCATAGAAAAGACACCCAAATATATTAAGAGCTCCACCAACATAAAATACGTTTCTCCATTCTTCTGTTGTATCCTGTAAGATTGAAAGGCGGTGGAATTCACTTTACTGTGAATTCATTTTCATTCGTGGTATACCAATTTTCGTGGTTTTCCTGGGTGTCCCCAAACCACGGAATATAATATTCAACGAAATATGATTTTCTTTTCAAGCTTTAAACAGAAATTGAATATCGGTTCTAAAAGACCTGACTGAGCAAGCACAAGCCTTGCACCTGTACCTGAGCCCAACATAACCTGTTGTACCAAAAATAAAGGGGCTAAATATGCACTCCTTTGAACATTTGATAGCACCAAAAACAAGTTAAATTGCTTTTATTTCAAAGTTTTGCCAGTAACAAATTAGAGGTAACTGACTTCCTTTTATTTTTGCACTACGCTAAAGTAATGATTTCTATTCTAGAAGCTTGGACAACAAACATCTCAAATTTGTGTTGTTAAAAACTCCTTTAATGAAACTTTTATAATTTTATTAAGTTCTACTGAAAAGGAAATATTTATTTTGCAATTAATACTAGTGACCATTGTAGATAATAAATGGAGTTACGATATGTCAGATGATAACCTAATTAGATAAAATCAACACATTACTGTGAGTTGTTAATTACAGAAGACACTTTATTACAGTTGCATTTTGATTGTTGATGTTTTGACATCAATATTGAAGCCATGAATTTATGAAATTTACATTTCTCTATTTCATATATTTATTTGATTTATTGTTTTTCTTTTTTAGAAAAGTGGCAATCCACTAATTTACATACACCATGAAATGTCTTTTTTTTCTTTACCCACGAAAATTGGTATCCACAAAATTAAATGAATTCACAGTAATTTAAAAACTATCAAAGTAGCTTACACTAGATATGCATAAACATACATACATAAATGAATTAATAAACATTCTGAATATGAAAAAATCTGAAACCTTAATAGAAGGTGAATAAAGGGATATGNTTATGAAATTTACTTTTCTCTATTCTATATATTTATTTGATTTATTGTTTTTCTTTTTAGACAAGTGGCAATCCACGAATTTACATACACCATGAAATGTCTTTTTTTTTCTTTACCCACGAAAATTGGTATCCACAAAATTAAATGAATTCACAGTAATTTAAAAACTATCAAAGTAGCTTACACTAGATATGCATAAACATAAATACATAAATGGCAGAAACATTCTGAATATGAAACTATCTGAAACCTTAATAGAAGGTGAATAAAGGGATATGAAGTAAATGCACATGAGACAAAGTCTCTACAAATACATGGTAAAAAACAAGCAAAGGAACAACGCTTTTATTGTACTTCTTCATCTTGAAGTCACCATGAGGCCTTCAACAATGATCTTTGCTCATACCTCATAGTAAGTTCAAGACGCCCCCTAGCACCGGTTTCAGCGGAATTCTTTGCTAATTCGCGAGCAACGCTACATCCATGTCTGCATTGGTCATGGGTGCGGGATTGTCAACAAACATCAATTAAACTGGCAAAGTGCTCTTACAATTACTTTCATTTTTTGCCCAACAAGAGCACTAGTGTCTTAAGCTAGTGGACGATTACAACATATAGACAAACACGGGGCACTCATCAAGTCGAATGTAAGAAATCTTGGCGTTATGAAATAGTGAGATGTATAGTTAAATGTTAGATCTAACAAAAGTTTAATTTATTAAAATAGACTAGCTATTGTTTTGGTTCTAGTGCTGCTGATGAGGAATTAATTTCCGAAATGGCCATACAGCTCATGATAATTATTGCAGTTGGAGTTAACATATGTGTTGTGGTCTCATGTTCATTTACTCCATATCCTTTCGTAAAATATTTAATACAGGAGTTTGTCTTTTATTGCAGTGTGGAGTTGTTAAAACACTTCCCCGTGGTAGAGATGTATGCTCTTTATTTTTCTTAGATATGGTATACTTGTACATGAGATAATATCTCATGTGTACACTTTGTTCAATTACTATTAACTAAATTTATGTAAATTGTAAAACCGAAGGATTAACTCCCTCCATCGTAGTTTTGTCCTTAGCTATATTTGATACTACTGATTATTCGGATTTTGTTTGGTCTTATGCATTTTAAACATTTTTTTGAAATTATGGATTTCCTTTGTTTGGGTGCTAGTGCTGCTGGTGAGGAATTAATTTCCGAAATTGCCATACAGCTCATTAAAATTATTGCAGTTGGAGTTAACATATGTGATATGGTCTCATGTTCATTTACTCCATATCCTTTCGTAAAATAGCTACAACAAATATTATAAAAATTAAAATATTTGTAGACACCTTTTTAGAAACCTTAACATGTTAGTTTAGTTTATATTGCCACTAAAAACGATACCAAAAGATTGTTAAAAAATACCGTAGGTATGGCTCGTCGAGTTCTGTGCTAAAAATTAGATAAAAGCGGTCTGGAAATGGCTTATTTTTATTCAACCGAACTATGCAAATTGTCGCCAAAACGAAAAAAAGTTCAATCTATTGATTCTAAAAATTTCAACCAGACTATATTGTCTTCTTGTTTTGATTTGTCGATCAACACGCATCCCTGTCTGAAAGATTGCTATAAGCAACATGAACACATCTTCATAACAATTTCCGGTGAAAATGTAAATTAATGTGCATGTGTAGCACTGAAAACTGTGCGTGTTGAAATAATTTTAATTTCTGCAAATTCTAATTGTTTAAGATCTAATTATGACTTTGTAATACACGATACATGAATGTTGTTAAAATGTTGTTTCATTTATATTGAAACGGAAAATATTGAAAGTACATTTACATTATCCTTGTAACTACATGACTGCCATTCAAACTTCGTCGGTTTTGGGTTTCAATGTTATATAACTTACATTTGGTGTTAATTTCCCTGTTATGATTGGTTGAATTATACCAGGAATGTTACTAAACGTATTTGTTATTCCCATAATTGTTCCAGCATATCTGTAAGATTTGTATTTCATTATGAAGAGTCATATATATATAAAGATCAAAGAACAAAGCAACAACACCGAAAATCCCGCTGTGCCAGATTCAAAGTATATACACTCTGCGACCTAATTATAGACAACATAATAAACAAAGTGAATGACACAAAGAAGTTTTGCATTTTAATTCCTCTTTCAGATGGAATTCATTCAAAGTTGTTGTCAATCAAATGTTTATACAAAGTATCGAGAGCTACACGTTGGATGCTGTTGTTTGCTGTACATCTGTAAACAACAGCATCCAACATGTAGCTCTCGATACTTTGTATAAACATTTGTAGTTTAGTCTTTGTAAATAGGTCTTGTTTGATTGTTTTTACTTCCAGGAAGAGCCGGACAGGTTTCGAAATATCAACTGTTATTTTATTTGTGTCAAAATGCCTAAGTTTTGCTATAACTATAAGATTAGAAGTTATATTTGAATATTTAAGTAAATTGTAAATTGTTGAGAGATATGAACAAATAAAGGGATGTGGAGTAAATTTATTAAATAACAAAATCCCTATAAATACATAGTAAGATTGAGTAAGATTGAGCAAATGAAACATCGCTTTCATTGTTGTTATTCATCTTGAAGTCACCATGAGGCCTACAACAAAGACCAAACACTCCTACCTCAAAGTAAGTTCAAGACGGCCCCTAGCACCGGTTTGATGCGGGGTTTTCAAAACATTTCGAGCAAACTACTCTTACAAACATTTACATCAGTTGCATGGCAAAGGGTCTAGTAGAAAATATAACATCTAAACCATCACAGGGCACTCATCGAGTTGATTGTAAGAAATCTTCGCAAGTAAAATCGGAAGATGTGGGTAATATATGTATACAGATTGCCAGAAAAACAAGTTTTATATTTACAAGTCCCGAAGGGTTTTCATCAATCCACTAGCCAGTACTTCGTTGCTGGTCCGATAACCGATTGAATTGTGAAACTTGCACTATCTAAATTTAACACAATTTTGTTCAAAGTTAACGAATATCTCCCTCTAGCATAGCTCTGCCCTTAGCTGGTTTTGGCTTTACTATTTAGATCCTATTGGTAATTTGTTCTCTATCAACCTTTTTCATATTTCGATATATGGATTTCCAACTGTTATGATTTGATCTGCACTGAATGGAAATTTATTGTCGAAATGTGCATATGCAGAAACTAAACTGACGATAACTTCGGTATTTTGTTATTATTTACAAAACAAGAAAACCAAATATTAAAATTTGAAAGTGAATTCATATGAGAAATTCTCACATGAACAAGTGCCATAACTGACAAAAAAAAAACATATACCTCAAGCACGAGGAATGTTTTTACGGACTCCCACACGAGAGACAAACTCGCCCAAAATATTAAAGGGATATGGAGTAAATGTACATGGAACAAAATCCCTATAAATACATGGTACGATTAAGCAAATGGAACAACGCTTTCATTGTGGTTCTTTATCTTGAAGTCAATATGAGGCCTTCAACAAAGAGCAAATACTCCTACTACATAGAAAGTTCAAGACGGCCCCTAGCATCGGTTTGAGAGGAATTCACTTGCTAAATGTTGAACAACGCCACATCAATGTATCATTTTTGTGATTGATACAGGGTCGTCAATAGGCATAACATATCGAGAAAAGTACTCTTACGACAGAGGGACAAGCAGACAATACAACATATGTCTCGATATCCTCATTTACACATTTGACAATTTGACATTGCAGTTATACATTATGCACATAGAAGGGGACATCTTTTGTATTGTACTGCTAGATAATTGTTTGATAACAGAGGAAGTTGCAATAGTTCTAAATTGTAATATCTTAATCGTTCTATCAATTTTGCAATACGATTACTATGCATCACAATGTAGATAAATTCCATTACACTGTTATTTGCAACAAATAAAAGGAATTTTGAAAGTAGACATATCCACAAATTAATACTTCTGAAACGAATACAAGAAAATCTAAAAGTGCACCAAAGTGCGTCACCAGTAAATTAATAAGTTATCCATATAGATTCTTTTAAGTAAGTAACAGCAAATGTTTATTGGAGTTAGTAGCTTACCTGTATTGGGTTTTATTTGTATGTTAATTATACTATAGAGAAAGGGGAGGTTTAGGTACCCATAAACCGGTTTAACCCTACCGCAAGCTCTTGCTAGTACCGGTACCAAGTCCGGCTATCCCGAGTTCTTATCGTTGTCTACGTTTGTTCTTTTTCTTTTCATTGTTTTTCTTGTACAGTTCCGTAGTAGATTCTGGCATGAGATTGTAATTTCTGGCCATTGCAAGTGTTTACTGTTATTTTTATTATATTAATTAGTGTCTACAAAACAGAGAAATATTTCATTCCTCTGTCCTGATCTTAGCTTTGCACAACTTTTGCATCGACTTTGAGAGGCATAAGCTGTCGAATATACCACCTACAAAATTAGGCCTNCAACAATGAGCTTTGCCCATACCTCATAGTAAGTTCAAGACGGCCCCTAGCACCGGTTTGAGCGGAATTCATTGCTAGATGTCGAGCAATGCCACATTCATGTTTATTCCGGCCATAGATGCGGGATTGTCAACAAACATTAAGTAAACTGGCAAAGTGTTCCTACAATCACTGTCATCCGTTGCCCGACAAAAGCACCAGTTTCCCCAGCTGGTGGACAATCACAACAAATAGACAAACACAGGGCACTCATCAAGTCGATTGTGAGAAAACTTGGCTGTATAAATTAGTGAGATGTGGGCAATATTAACAGGTGGTCAGATCACATTTTGAAATTACAAAAATAGAATGCCAAAATTCGAAAGTGTGATAGTGCATCCATATGAGAAATTCTCTCAAGCACAAGTTCACCATACCTGAAATGTATATAGAGCATAAATCTCTCGATATCCTCATTTACACATTTGACAATTTGACATTGCAGTTATACATTATGCACATACATGTAGAAGGGCACATCTTTTATATTGTACTGCTAGATAATTGTTTGATAACAGAGGAAGTTGCAATAATTCTAAATTGTAATATCTAAATCGTTCTATCAATTTTGCAATACAATTACTATGCATCACAATGTAGATAAATTCCATTACACTGTTATTTGCAACAAATAAAAGGAATTTTGAAAGTAGACAGATCCACAAACTAATACTTCTGAAACGAATACAAAAAAATCTAAAAGTGCACCAAAGTGCGTCACCAGTAAATTAATAAGTTATCCATATAGATTCTTTTAAGGAAGTAATAAAGAAACGTGCAAATTTCTTGTGAAGAAACAGCAAATGTTTATTGGAGTTAGTAGCTTACCTGTATTGGGTTTTATTTGTATGTTTATTATACTATAGAGAAAGGGGAGGTTTAGGTACCCATAAACCGGTTTAACCCTACCGCAAGCTCTTGCTAGTACCGGTACCAAGTCCGACTATCCCGAGTTCTTATCGTTGTCTACGTTTGTTCTTTTTCTTTTCATTGTTTTTCTTGTACAGTTCCCTAGTAGATTCTGGCATGAGATTGTAATTTCTGGCCATTGCAAGTGTTTACTGTTATTTTTACTATATTAATTATTGTCTACAAAACAGAGAAATATTTCATTCCTCTGTCCTGATCTTAGCTTTGCACAACTTTTGCATCGACTTTGATAACCATTAGCTGTTTATCTGCTGATGAACTTTTTAATCCAATGTCTAAAATAAATTGGTTCTGTAAGAAAGAGGCATGAGCTGTCGAATATACCACCTACAAAATTTGATATAATCTTCCTCTTTTTGCGTAATATCATTTTACATACTTTGTAGCAAAATCTACAATATTAACTAAATAGCCTCCACGTGACAGTCCAGTAAATGCCATCGCTAAACATATATATGTAACAGTCACACTACGTTGTCCACAGGAAGTAAACCCTGCTACTACAATAAAAACTGTTGCACCAAGAAATGCTGAAATGAATGACATATAAGTGTGTAAATGTATTAGTACTTATATGATTTGATTTTTACAAGGGCTACCCCAGAAAAAAATAGAAGCATTTTGCTCAGTCCTTTAATTTCAGCTTCCGCTACATAGACGATGTACTTTCTCTTAATAATCCAAACTTCAAGGAATATTTTCACCAGATCTATCCCAATGTGCTTAAACTTAAAGAGACTACTGATACACCTACTTCAGCTTCGTACTTAGATCTTTTGATATACATTGACGAAGATGGACGTTTGAATCTAAGCTATATGACAAACATGAAGACTTTAACTTCCAAATTGTAAACTCTCCCTTTCTTAGCAGCAATATTCCTACCTCTCCAGCCTATGGAGTGTACATTTTTGTTTTGGGTCGTTTTTACCTGGAGATGGGATGTTTTCTCCTAGACATTTACCCCATGTCCTTTCTTTTTCATATTTCACAGTTGATTCGTTACTGTCGAGGATATAGTGTATACAGTGATTTTTTAACAGAGCAAAAACACTGTCCCAAAAGCTTCTTAGTCAGGGATTTGTTCAGCCTTTGTTACTTTCATCCCTTCAGAAATTCTATGGCCGTCACCATAACACCATTGACAGATATGACTTGTCTTTGTCCATAATGAAAACGGACATTTTCAGCTAGATTTCACGTCTTCATGGATTTGACATAACCGGTTTTAACTCAACCCTGGATTGACTCACTGATAGTGTGACGGGTGCCAATATTGGAGCAGGACATGCTTACCCTTCAAGAGCACCTGATGTTACTCCCGGTTTTCAAGGGAGCTCACACTATGAGTGCCTTAGTTTTATCTTTTTACTTCCGTGCATTGTGGCTGTCTCATGTCATAGTTTTGTCCTATTCTGTTGATGTTTTTGCCATGCCTTTGGAGTTCCATTTTTGTAATTATCACTTCCCTTATTCCTTTGGTATTCTACTGCCGGTTTTCCACATGTCACAATTTAGGTTTACCCTTTTTTCGATCTAAATTTAAAGTGAGAAACAATTCTTTTCAATAATAATATTTTAATGATACTAATAAATCAATAAACAAATAGAAACAGCAGAGATAAGAAATACCATAAGGATTTTGTTTGAATCTTAAACCTGAAAAATATCGTTTTTCATTTTTTTTTTTTTTTTTGAAACGTGATTAAAACATTAACTCAGATGACAGAGATAACCACAAGCTCCATGTTCCCTTAGAACTCATTATGTACACCAAGAAAATATGATGAAAAATTCGGAGTGTCTATTTGCAATATGCAGATTGAATAGAAGTATTCACCAACCCAGTAGTCAGTACCTCGGTGCTGACCCGAAAACCGATTGTATTGAAACTTGCAATATCTAAATTTTACAAAAATGTGTATAAAACTAAGGAGTATCTCCCTCATGCATAGCTCTGTCCTTAGCAGAATTTTGGCTTTTCTATTTAGATCCTTTTGGTTATTTGATCTCTATCAGATTTAATATGTTTTTGGTTTATTGACTTCCAAATATTTTGGTTTGATCTGCACTGATGAGACATAAGTTGTCGAAATGCGCATATGCAGAAAATAAATTGACAATAAGTTCGGTATTTTGTTTTTTATTAGCTATATTTTTACATAGATTATGGCTTGCATTTTGCATGCGCATTTCGAAAACTTCATTGCAGATCAAATCAAAATATTTGGAAATCCATAAACTGAAATGTGTGTAAAAGCTGATAGAGAACAAATTACCAAATCTAAATTCAGCTAAGGGCATATATTTTTAATTCAATTTGTGAAGTAACAATATAGTGATACAGAATAATATTTCTCCCAGACAGCAATTAAAGTTAAGTGCAATAAATTTTTAGATTTCACCTGTTCTGTCTGCCTTATAATTACATTATATCGATAATTATATGAAAATGTATTGTTCTTCAGACAACGTTATTTTGTTTTAAATCTGCGGTAATAGCATTTGAATACCGGTCCAACAGTACCCGTAAAAGTTTTGCTAAGCGTTTCCATAAAAAAAATGTTTTGTAATACTATTCTGTTTTTATTAATACTTTTTGTAATCTGTAATCCTATTTACTGTTTTTTTTTTAAATTCTAACCTCTTAAAAATGCCGAGGCTTCATTCCATGTATAGCACTCGGTAGATGTCCTTGGTACTGGATTTGGCTTCTTTTTTCTATAATTTTTAAATGAGTACTTCTTTTTGGACAACTTGGATTATGGCTTTCCATTTTATTTGATTTAAATGCTGCTCCTTGAAACACGTGTACAGCATAACGAAATTTACTGCTTTTTATTCAACTTCGGTATTTTTTTCCTTTTGTCTTTTTTAGCAATATATGTTAACACTGTATTTTGCAGACGTTTTCAGAGAAGCTTTTGATGCGGGCCAAATTTTTTTGTCGAATAATTTGCTGTACATACGCTTTTTAGCAAATGACGCGTATTAGCAGATGCATTAGCATAGATTAATAAAGTGTTTTGTGAATTCTTGTTCACACACTAAGAAATATCAATTTACACTTGTTACATGTATGTAATCACGATGAAGATTTTGGATCATTCACACCCATTTTCGAAAAAAAGAGTTCCATGTTCTGGAGCAAACACATCCGTTTGTATACTTATGATTAGAAATGTTAGAACATTTTCACTCGATACTGTATGTATATGCTGAACTTGTATCTATTTTTACAACTCAAATTGGTTGTATTAACAATCAGTGTTTGACTGTAGAAAATTTGACAAAATATCAAAGCAAAAGCCATTTTCACAAAAAAACTTACTACAAATTTTAATTGTAAGCTTTTTGTGAAAAGGACTACAGATGACAAATACCTGCAAATCTCTTATACAAACGTTTACAAGTCCTGTTTGAAAACAAAGTTTATAGGGCACAAATTGTGAGTATCATTAGTATTTTGGACTATGCGTAGCACATTTATTAATACAAAGAAGACTCCACGAGTGGAACAGTTCATGCTTATCGTGCCGAAGCACCCGATAATACCCCAATTTTTGTAAGGGTTCACACTGTTAGTCCTTTAGTTTTGTGGCGTTCTTGTTCATTTTTGTTTATTTGTTTTGTCTTTGTCATACTGTCTCAATTTATGTTGGATATGATTTGCCGTGATTTTGAATTTTTGCTTTCAGAACTCCCCCCTTTCCTCTCTTTTGCTTCGGTGTTCGTTTCCCGATGTATCAGATGACAATTCTTAGCAGATACTGTCATTATTTCTGTGCATTTTTTTCGTATTTAAGCAAATGAAGCTTAGCCGCACAATCGACCGATTAAATGACGTTGATCAAAGCTGATACTTCATCAATTTTTCGTGATCGCCTTTTACCGATGCATATGTTATTGAATATTTTCAAATTCACGATATGATTTTCATTTTTATACATTTTTTAGTTACAAGATATATTAACAAATATTGCACAATATTCCTAATATTTGCAGCTTTTACCTAAACTTTGGTAAAGTTTTCTGACAGCTGTAGTACTAAGAATTCTTCTCCGTCGCAAAACATCTGCAGAGGGTCCGGCTAAAAATGCTGTTATAACGAAGCACAAACTTGGAAGTGAAGATAATACACCATTCTATAAAATTAATAAACAATGTAAATCACCCTGAATCAAATGGAATTTGTCATCTTACCCTAGCTTTCGTTTGACAAATAGTTCTTTTCATAATAAAATATCATTATACATGCAAGAGGGAAGACAGTTTTGATTCACTACATAATTTTTACTGACATCTTTTTCAATGCTCAAATTACACACAGCAACGATAATAATCCAATAGCTACATATTTGATTAATAGGTACATCGCTGACCATTTCACCTTTAAATTACAGAAAAAAATATTTTGAATTTTATCCTTTTATTACTATATTTTCTCAAATCTCGATATTTCGGCAAACCTTCATCTTTTTACATTGAAAAATGAACTAACGGATGAATCAATTACAAGGTGTCCATATTTAGCTTTAAAGTGTTACATGTCTTGCTGCCGCATTCAGTACTGAAAGGTATGACTTTTATAATTTTTGGTTACCATTTTCACATTCCATGTGCAGTTTTTATTGCTTTATTTGACTTCGTTGAAAAATGAAAATCAAATGCATTAAACATTTGTGATAATTCAAAACTGCGTCTTGATATCAATATAATATTTACCTTTATGTTTCTATTTGTCTCATTAAATTTCAATTTACTCGAAATGTATCTTTACGTTACAGTAAATTTGGGTTTTGAGGACGACCATTTTGACAACAAAGTCTCTTTATCAGAGGTAAATTCACAATATCTGATGTCAGAAAATTCATTATTACAGCAGATGGTAAAAAATAACCAAAAAATCATAAAAGCAGAACCAAGCTTAAACAAAGTCCAATAATATTTTATTCTTATATTGCCTCAATATCTGTTAACAGAACAGGACAAGCTTACCCTTCCGGAGCACCTGATGTTACTCTTCGTTTCATAGGAGTTTTGTGCTTTGTAGCTGTCTTACGTCATTGCTTTCCGTATCCTCGTTTTTGCCATGTGTTTGGACTTCGATATTTGTAAATTCCACCACTTTGTTACTTCGGTATTCTACTGCCGTTGTTTCTTATATACATTATGGATGCGAATGTTAGATGGTCAGCACGGATAAAAACAGCCTGACTGAACCATATTTAACTGGAAAAACTTACATTCTTAATATCAAATTTTAGGACGGATTTCATAAATTCGGGAATACTTATAAGTATTGTATTGAACATAAATGCGTTGCACAACATTGCCATCAAGACAGCCCACATTGGTTTAGACTTCCATATAGCCAACCAGGGGACTTCAGTATTCTATAAAAGATTCACAACAACATTTTAAAATATGAAATGAAATAATAAATTTGATCTGCACTGAGGAAAAATTTATATTAAATATCAGCGTGAACAATTGCTATTATTTTGGCGTCTGTTTTACGTTAAGTAACTTTTTACATTATGATCATCTTTCCTGAAACTATTGATCCAACTGAAACAAAAGGTAACAGGTATATTTTGTGAATTGTTCTTTAGACAGTAACACAAAAATGTAAGCCAATACTAAAACTTTGAAATAATTGTATTTATTTGTTAAAAACAGGTTGACTTAGAGTTTATGGTCTTACAAACGTTTAGATTTTATTCGCACTGAAGAGACATAAGTTGCCGAAATGCGCATATGCAGAATTTAAATTCACAGTTACTTCGGTATTTAGTCATTTAGAACACATTTTTGTATATTTTATGCAAATTGGAGCAATAACAAGATAACCGAACAGAGTGGTGAAGAGCCGCAGTCCATGAGACAAAAGGATAAATCAGGTGCAAACCACCGGCAAACTGTCGACCGCAATGGTCCTGACTTGGTACAATGTACAGGCATTTCAAAAGAAATGGTTGGTTAAACCTCCCCTTCCATTGCGGTAGTGCCCGGTAGCAACTCAACAGCAAATGCCATTGAAAGGTCGTAGAAAATTAAAAGAAATGATCACCCCAATATTAAGTATTACGGACCGAAACTTTAAATTTTTCCACAAAGGACTGATATCTATTAAAGAACTTTTTTAATAATCGCATGAAACGGATTTTTTTTAAGCCTTGATAATCAGGCGCTCACGGAGATAGCTATATCTAATGAGAAATTTTTTTTATAATTTGTGCTAGCTCTTGTGTAACAAATCAGCTGTGGAACATAAGCAGGAGAAGCTAGAATATTACTGTCTATGTTAGGGAAACTGATACTTTTGAAATTTAAATCGTCCCTTTTGTCGTAAATAACTAAACACTAGCAGTGTACACCCCTAGAACAGCTTGAGGTATCGTCAGGTGTTCGGAAGATTAAGCACGATATGCCCCTCCTCTAGCATCCGTCCCACTGCATATGAAAAGTCCGGTTTTGGCCAATTCGGTGTTTGTCGAAATGTGCATATGTAGAAAAAAAATTAACACTAACTTCGGTATTTTGTTATTCGATAATGATCGCTTGAACCACTTTAAGATGCCTATTCTCTGACAATAGAAGTATTGTAACGATCCATCCAATCAGAGGGACGCCCGTAAAACTCCTGTAGTGACAATTACGACAAGTATTGAACATAGCCTTGGTGTATAGGTTTTTATACGCCCGTCTAATGACAGACGTAATATGGTATACCGATGTCCGATTGTCCGTCCGTCCGTCTGTCTGTCTGTCTGTCTGTCTGTCCGTTTCATATGTCGCGCTCTAACTTGACAACCGTTTGGCCGATTCACTTCAAACTTTGCATAGGATTTGGGATGATGGCCTCAGGATCTGTATACTTTTTCGTGAAATTTCGATTTTTCTTGCAAGAGTTATTGGACTTTATTCGTCAAATTTTAGGCAATTTTTTACATGTCGCGCTCTAACTTTACAACCCTAAGGCCAATTCACTTCAAACTTTGTAGATGTATTTGGTATGATTGCCTCAGGATCTGTATACTTTTTCGTGAAATTTCGAGTTTTCTTACAAGACTTATGGGACTTTATTCGTCAATTTTAGGCAATTGTTTGCATATCGCGCTCTAACTAGACAATCCTTTTGCCAATTCACTTCAAACTTTTTAGAGGTATTGGATATGATGGCCTCACGATCTGTATACTTTTTCCTGAAATTTGGATTTTTCTTGCAAGAGTTATGGGACTTAATTCGTCAATTTTAAGGCAATTTTTTACATGTCGCCCTCTAACTTGACAACCCTTTGGCCAACTCATTTCAAACTTTGTAGATGTATTGGGTATGATGGCCTCAATCTGTGTATTTTTTTGCGAAATTTTGATTTTTCTTGAAAGAGTTATAGTACTTTATTTGTCAAATTTAAGGCAATTTTTTACATGTCGCACTCTTACATGTAAGTACTTTGATCAGCTCACTATAAACTTTGCAGATTGATTTGTTAAAGAGATATCAAGCTCAATTAGGCAGTTTTAGGTGCTTCTTAAATGAAAATCCTTTACCTAAATCACTTAAAATTTTAAAGGGGTGACGACGAGCGTATCATGCGACTTGGCGCAGCTGTTTAATGATAATAGGATGCATATTCATAAGTGTGTATATACTTAGTATGTTTAAGCAAGCCTTTGAGAATACATACTATGAGGAATGATGACAACTCATTGTTGAAAGCCTAATAGTGACTTCAAGACGAAGAACAGCAATTAAAGCGTCGTTCCATTGCTTGGTTCTACCATGCGTTTGTAGAGACTTTTTCGCATGCGCATTTAATCCATATCCTTCCATTATTAGTTAATACCTCTTATTCAAAATGACGGGTTTTTTCAGCCCTGAATTTTCCATCTTACTGTCCTTTTGTGTCCGATACATGACGGTAATTAACTTTTCCACTTATATATTAACTCTTCTTGAAAATATTTTGTTAGATGAGCCTTACACGGCGTACCTTCTCGCCCTATTTTAGTGAAGTAAAAATTACCGAACCATCAAGTCTAACACGAACAATCAAAGGACAATGGCAACATCGGAAAAAAACAAAGACATAAAATGAGCACGGAAAAGAAAAGAAAAGATACGCACATTTTCAAAAATGAACAACACGGACTGACGGACTAAATAAAAATTACCAAGGGTGAGATGTAAGCATCCCCTGCATTTTGATAAGACACCCGCAGTGTTGAATATGTCAACTCCGGTAACAGAGTCGAATCCGGTAGACGAAAAAACCAACTTTAATGGCAAATGAGAAAGATCTGTTTTTCATCTGGAAAACAGTTATCCCATAGCGGCAGACAAGATCGTGATGTCGACAGTAAAATTTCTGTAGTAATGACTTCAAGTTATGGGCAACAGTAGCATATTTGTGAGCATCCGAACTCATCAAAGTAGTCACTGTATCGACTTACAGTAAGTAAGTAAGAAAGTCAGTATATTCTTTATCTTAAGGTAGTTGGGGTGTCTTGGTTTCTGACATAAGAACTTTTTTAAAATTTGT
>MJUU01010303.1:6830-23401 GCA_002080025.1 Modiolus philippinarum | reverse complement strand
GGGGGGGGGGGGAATTGTCCTAGACCCGGTTCCGTGAAATATTTACGAATTTATTCTAAAGCTGAGCAAAATTGATCCCATTAAACAGTAGCGGATATATGGAGTAAATGCACATGACACAAAGTCTCTACAAATACATTGTTAAAACAAGTGGAGGAACACTGCTTTTACCACAAGAATGCGCGATGTAATCATTTCAGTGATATCTTAATAGTAACGCCATAATACGACAAACTGAACACTATGAAATGAAACTAAAGGTTTTGTTTGAACAAAGATCAACTTTCTAAAACTTCTCACTGGACCCTTCATAAAGATTAAATGCATCTTAAACCACAAGTATGCGTTCATAAAATGAATTAGCTAGATATAACTATCATTTTCATTCGAGTAAAATGTATGTTGAATTTAGGTGATTCAGAAAAAAATCTTCATTTCTAATAGTTATCTATAGAGCCGCTGTAAACACCAGAAATACATTTAAACGACGATAACAGGTATAAGGTAACGGGTCAACTCCATTTGACCGTCCTTATTCTTGTAAAATGGATGCTTTATTTGCCTATATGTGCTTCAAAAAGCTTTATTACGTACATATAAATCTATAGGAAATTATAAGTTAAATGATTGAGTTTTTAAAAATATTATTAAAACGTTCTGAAAAAAGCATTATTTTGTAACCTTCCGCTTTTAAAAGCTTGCTGCTTCCCAAATTTAAGCCAATTCACTAAAAAAACGTATGACACCATGTTGCACTTTGTAAATAAAATTCTATAGTAACTTTTTATTGAAATTTTCAGATGAGATATTAAATAAAAAAAATTCTTATCTGCATATATCTCTCCATGCATGGCGAATGAATCAAATCAATGCCAAGATAACTCATAGCTTAAGGCATACTATAATAAATTTAACTAAATAACTTATTTCAATACCTAACCCATACAACGCCACAAGTTTCGTGTTCTCCAAAGGGGGCGCCCATCTCCCCCACATTGAATGCATTGCTGGAAAAGCCACGCCCTGAAAATGATATATATTTTAATAATACATTTGTTTACATGTGCATGTAGCTTGACAGTAAATATTTCCTCTTTGCCAATAATTATATATATAATGTAAGCATAATATATCTATTCCTGGTCGGTTTATTAAAACAAAACGAAACAGAATCACACATTCAAGACATTAAAATAAAAGACAAACGATTAGTATTTCATAGGATATATATCTGTCTGATAACTATTAGAACAAACTCTATGTTGCCGGTTTTTAGACACGAGTGTCTATTGTTTTTGTTTTTTCGATAACAGTGCGTAAATTCCGAATTTTTTTTTTGCTGCACTGTCAATTGATATATTACATTTTACATGAAAAAAATCATATTTGTGAAAATTAAAATAATTTCGTAACAATTGGAATCTCGACTGAAAGATATAATTCATAGATGTTTCTGCCGGAAGAACGGGGAACGAAAATATTAGTACGTTGTTTATTGATAAACGACTCAATATCACAAAAAAATACATAAAAGAAGAAGTGATTAAAATGTTACAGTTTCTTATCGATAATTTATTTATCTAGTTTTGGAGGACTTGTTTTTCAACAGATCATCGGAATTTGAATAGGCACAACTGTGCACTTCCTTTAGCCGATCTGTTCTGTTTCTCCACTCTTCTGAGGCTGAATTCATTAAACGGCTTCTTCGAAATAAAATCTTGCCTAGTCCGTTTATTTCAGCTTCCTTTACATAGATGTTATTTTCTTACTAAACAACCCTCGCTTTGGTGATTTTATTCACCTTATCTATCCAAAAGAGCTCGAAGTCCTCGTTCCTGTCCTTCATCTTAAAATTGACAACAGAGGTAAACAACAAAGTAGGCTGTATGACAAACGCGATGACTTTACTTTTCTGATAGTCAACTTCCCCTTTCTTTGTAGTAACCTTCCAAAAGTGCCAGCATCTTGAGTTAACATCTCACAACTCATCCGCTACTAAAGGGCTTGTGAACGAGAGGGCTTCTGATCGATACAAAGACTTCCTTGAATGGATTACAAATAAATTACTTAAGCAAGGGTATCTTACCAATAACTTAAAGTCATCACTGCAGAAGTTCAACAGTCACCATCACGACCTCGTGGATCGACATGGGATATCTGTTTCCCAGATGACAAATGATCTGAAGTTTGTTTATCCCCTACCAGATTTGACTTTCCTACTGGATTTGACATGTTCAACACGGCGGGTGTTTAAGAAGCACGAGATGCTTTCTCTACCGGTCCATGATTTGATTGGGTCCGTGTTGTTTATCTGTATGTAAAAAATGATATAAACAATAAGAAATAAAATTAAAAAAAAACAAAAAAATAATTATAAAAACAAAATAAAAACAAAAAATAGAAAAGGTGTCTTCATTTTTCTTTCCTGTCCCGTACTCATGTTATGTCCTTGTTTCTTAGTGTTTTCGATGTAACAATTGTCCCTGGATAGTTCGTTTTTGACTGACGCGGTTCGGTTCTCATCTAACTTTACGACCTTGCTCTTCCATTTTAGCGAATAATGATGGCGGCAAAACTTTGGTTTTTTTTTGGTTTATATTGTACATATACAATGTACGAGAAAATTCGAAATATTGAATAGAACTTGACATTTGCATATAGGAAGATGAGCCGAAATCTATCAACCTAAGTAAATCTGGATGTTGCATGAGTAACAGATTCTCAAAAACATTCAATGTTGTACGTTTGATATTTGAAATCCTGAAAGATATCTTCTTAAACAGCACATTACTAAAAAAAGGGTTAAACATTGCTCTGCCTGGTTAGAGAAATTTCAAATTCGGTCCAAAGCTAAGCTGATTTGGGGTTCACCACTTTTACAACTCCTATGTGCAAATTCACGTTATGAATTAATCATTGTATGTTTCTATCATTTTGATAAAAAAAACACGTTTATCATTTACCAAGCCACTTTAAGTGTATGATATTCATTTTACACTTACTGATGCTAACCCAAGTATGGCCCTCAAAATATATACTAGTGTCACTGTTGTTCTAGCACAAATTGGAGTTAGGACTGTACCTATCCCGCATATCAATAAAGCTATTCCAAGAACACGTCTTCCACCATATTTGTCTGAAAGCCATCCACCAGGGATCTGTGTGATGACATACCCATAAAAGAATGATGACAAGACATATGAACGAGTCTCTTTATCCCATTCAAATTCTGCACGCTGTTCCAAAAGATAGCATAATATAAATTGAAGTAGTTATTACGTTAGTATTTATCGAAGTCAAACTTTTTATGCAGTTTGAGAAATGCTTTGTTGCTGAGTAGTTGCAAAATGTATTTCTCAGTTTTTATTTGCAATGAGTTAGAATGCAAATTTTGGTTTCCGGGGGTTTTAATTTTATTGTTACTTAGAATGCAAAAAATGATTAAATGGCAATCTGGATTACTTAAGTGTCTGAAAAAATTTATTAGTTATTGTATTTCCAAAATTGTTCATATATCCTATGCATTATCAAAAGCCCTAAGATGTATCTCCAATCCCTTTTGTTACTAATTTGCTTGGTAAAAGTTTATTTACTCAAATTCCCAAACGTTAAAATATCTACTTCAGCTTCGTACTTAAGATCTTTTTATATACATTTACGAAGCTATATGACAAACATGATGATTTTAACTTCCCAATTGTGAACTTTCCCTTTCTGAGCAGCAATATACCTACCTCTTCAGTCTATGGAGTGTACATTTCACAGTTGATTCATTAATGTCGAGCATGTAGTTTATACAGTGATTTTTTAATAGAGCAAAAACACTGTCCCAAAAGCTGCTTAGTCAGGGATTTGTTCAGCCAATGAATACTTTCATCCCTTCAGAAATTCTATGGCCGTCACCGTGACATCATTGACGTGTCAGTGTCCAAAATGAAAACGGGTATTTTCAGCTATAGATTTCAAGTCTTCACGGATTTGACATAACCGTATTTGACTCAACCCTGGATTTACTCACTGATAGTGTGACGGGTGCCGCTAGCAGAGAAGGACATGCCTACCCTTCCGGAGCACCTGATTTCACTCCCGGTTTTCATGGGATTTCATATTATGAGTGCCTTAGTTCTTAATGTTATATTTTTATTTCCGTGCACGTCCTTGTTTTGTCCTTGTATTTCTCTGTTTTCTGTTTTTGCCATGTGTTTGGACTTCGATTTTTGTGGTCATTGCTTCCCTTGTTCCTTCGGTATTCTACTGCCATTATTTCTAAAAATCCAAAACGTAAAAAACATCTTTGACAAATCTGAAACCTTGGATTATTTTCAAATAAATTTTTATAGCATTAAGGATTCATGTATTTAACTCTGTACAACTGTCCATTTTTATCTGTACTGAAGAAAATAAAATATCTTTCGATACGATAACAGTTTTCATCATCATTGTTGTGCATTTTTTTTTCTTCGATTTAAATCCGTTTTGAGTCTTCTAATATGTTTTGTCTTGCATTCCTTTATAGTAAGATCCACAAATCACATATATTTCCACATTTGAGACGTAATCTAGGGAATAATAAAGTGACAACGGCTCCTGTAAGACTTTTTACTTCAAAGTGAAACGTAGTTATTGGTAATCAGATTTCCATCACATGAGCATGGTGTGTAGGTTTTAATTGCTGCGCATTTTGTGATCTAACATAATCTGTGTCTTTCACAAATTTTGAGATAATTGATGAAAATCGTTTTTATCCCTATGTACTATCGTGTGTCATTAAAGTGATTTATTTTGCCTCCTTCATAATGTACATACCCTATTGAAGACTAAGGTAAAATATGTTCGCAATTTGTAGTTTCAGATATTTGTAAGGTATACAGACTACGGGTTCAAAGTAAATTTCAAAAGATCTTTTGGCCGAGTGATCTTAAAAGTAATGCGTTTTATGAAGGATTCATATACATGTATCAAAAAAATTGCTACAAAATTTGTTAATTAAGTGATTGCTGATCGAATTCAAGTGAGCAAAAATTCGCTTTTATAGTGGAATTATATAAATGTCTTTTTTTTATTATTTGATTGACAATTAAGAAGTGAAACATGTCAATTCTTTGTTCGTTGATTCGATACAGGTCTCTTGTTTTGTAATATGGGACTTTCGAGAGAGGAGCTCTCGTGTAATTGGAGGCGGAAACGACCGCCTCAAATACATGTACCAGTGAGACGGAGTGACTAGATTCTTGACTTATTGAAAAAGAATATACCACATAAAACACAAAAATATTTATCAAATTGAAGTGTATATTTTTTATTCTTCCTACATAACAATTCTTCAACAAAATTTCAATAGACGAAAAACAATTAACCTGAAACGCTACATCACCCTTATAGCCCAACAGTGTTCATTAATTAGTGTTTCCCTCTCACTGTATTGATGTATTGATTTTTTTCGTATAATATCAGAAATGTATTCCGGTTTGAACACGATTCAGAAGTCCCGTATTGGAAGAGCCGTTCATGTGTCATTCATCAGCATGTTCAAAATCTTAAAGCTAAGACTATGAAAAATAAATTACACTTTCATCTCACATGTTTATTATTAGAACTACGCACTCTTACCTCGTTCATAGCTGTGGCACTTTCCGCTGTTCCAGGACATGAACTGGAAGTTACATCAGAGACATTTACTGCAGAACTATTATCAAACTCTGACTTAACCATGCACACAATGGCGACAGATAAATTAAATCTAATTGAATAAAGGCAGAAAAATCCCAGGAAGGATGCATATGCTAAAATCCATCGTTGTGAACATATGCAAGGCACTTTTAAATCTAAGGTAAATTAAAAGCCATCGTTAGTGGTTTCGAAAAACAAAGTCTGAAAAATGGATTTCAAATCATTTACATTTTATTTTATTGAAACAACATTAAAACTATACATTATTACTGTCTTTACTCTACGGCCACAAATATGAAATATTTTTTAGAATATGTTTTTTAACTAAATTTGTGTCTTCTATTATGTTGATATTAGTTTTGTATGTTTTTCCTGTTCTCTTTTTCTACCGTCTTTTCCATCATATTTAGATACGAGGTTAGTTTAATAATCCAACAACCAGGAAAAAATGATTAGCACGTGAATTGCTAGTCTAACATTCGGACTGACACATAGATAAGAAAACTCTAAGCGTTTTGCCAAGAAATATGTATTCATTCGAGGATTTTTGGGATGACCTCGCGATAGATTTCGCAGGTATCCGTTACTGATCGAGTATTGATCTTCTTGGATATCGGATATTCGCCAGGAATCTCTGTTATTCCTAGGAATGAATGAGCTTGTTGTGAGAACTTATAACTTTAAAACAGTATGAGAATATTAGAAAGCTGGTAAAGTGTAATAGGAAAATACTTGATTGGTGTGGTCAAAAACAAGAAAGAACGAAATGATGAAATACAAGTGTGTAAAATAAAAGACAGTTTGGCAGGAAAGACAGTTTGTCAGAAAAGATAGATGGCGCTTTGGTCGCATAAAGATACACGTTGAAGGTTAAAGGTCATGATGTTGGATTGACCGCTGCGGATGTAAACCTGATTATTTACATTTGTATTTATTTATGATCCATAAGATCATTAAAGATCACTGACTACCTTTTTTATCACAGAGGATATCATCGATATATAGAAGGGGGAAAGAGGGGGTCTCATCCCGTCCCCCGCTGTTAAAATCCCGAAATAACGGGTGTAATTTATGAAAAAAAAAATCTGGTAATTTTTTTCCTTTTTTTACATTTAAAGGTTAAAAGTGGATAATTCAAAGTTGTACGGTATGTAATTGAATGAACCCCTCATTGTTTGTTCAATTCTGATTTACCCATGGTCAATTTTAAATTGATGGAGTTTGTGTTTATATCTTTTCAAGAAAAAAAATGGCAATACCGTCAAATTTCACCATAAACATGCCCCTTTCCGTATATCCTGATGACATTTTCATCCCGATTAGGCCTTAAATTTCACGAATTTCGATTGGTTAAAGATTGGTAATCACGGCTTCCCGAAAATTGTTTGCCACTTGGGCGGTTTGACCAGGGGGTTTCGATGTTTGCACTACCACCTTTCTTGAATTGCATTGGAATATATATATATTTATTTAATGGCTGGATTCTCAGTCCCCCCTACTCTTTCTTCACATTAGGACCTTATGATTGTTTTTGATAGTTACTCAAGTGTCTCTCTTCAGTCTCTTTAATTTTTAATGAAATATTTATTTCTTTTGAGTAACTTCTGGTTTTTGTTTGTTTNNNNTTTTTTTTTTTTTTTTTTTTTTTTTTTTTTTTATGTTTTAGAATGTCAAGTTCGTTCTATTGAGACGTAGATGTATTAGAGAATACAAGTAAAAATAGCATCCAATCGAAATCATAGATATGAGTTGAACGGAAAAGCGACATCTGTATTTTCTGAAAAAACTGTCTTTTATTTTACAGTTTTGTCCTTTGTAGAACGTTTAAGTCTTTTTCATTACAATTTTGATTCTTTTCTTACATAAGTGTCTTTTATTTTTACATTTTCATCTTTTTAAATTAGATATTTTCATATTTTATGCAATTCTGTCTTTTAAGCGTTTTCTTTGTATTTTTTGCCCATTTGGCCGTCCATAATATAGTTCCTTGATTAAAAATAATTTGTTTATACCACCGAGCTGTCATCTAAATACGAAAACTAGAAAACTCGAGGGGATTTTATAAAAATAAGTGGATGATATAAATCGGATAACGGTTTTTATGAAATAAAAACGATACGCTAGGCTATGGAATGGCCTTGGATAGAAACTTGCGTGTTTGATTGACAAGGGTTTGGTGGCTCATGATGTATTTGTATACTCAAATCAATACTTGAAGTAAGCCTCTCTCGGTACTTCTTTGTAATTTCTTCTATTGGTCTGCACATGTGATAAAACAGTCACTGATTCGATCAAACCTCTCATTTTTTGCCAACAGCAACTTTGTTTTTTTTTTTTTCATTCTCCTAGGGTGCTGCATTTTTAATCTTTTATCCCTCAACAGAGACAAACTTCATTAACTAAAATGTATACATGTATCGAAGCAGTGCATTTGTGTAAATGCTTTCTAGCAATTCAGAGCATTTAATCTTCAACTATGGTTTCAGGTTTCAAAGACAATCCTTACAACCAATGTAACTGAAGGGTTTTTCTAGCGCAGAATGCTATGACCACAACATGTTGACAACAAATAAATATGCATCTAGTTAGTTCTTGCTTAATTTAATGTGATTGATACAATAATAACTATACGTTTATTTGATTGTAGTGTGTTTGACGCCGTAGACACCGTAATATTTGACACAATAATACATTTGAGTTACATGTACTTTTTAGCCCTTTGTAAACTATTTATCTCAAAAACGATAAGAGATGAGATATTCTGAAAGCTCTAATTGAAAGGAATCCGATGAAAAAAGATTCCATCAAAATGGATGAAAAATGAAAAAAAAAATGATGCACCCTTGAAAATAACGTTTATAAACCCTTCAGTCCCTTTTATTTTGAAAAAGGTAAGGTATACTACTGAAATATCTCCCGAGAAGAGTTTAAAAAAATCTCTTCAAAATCGGATGAAAAAAGTTTTAAATACCTTCAAAAATGAAGTTTTTGGCTCCATTGACCCGTTAACCCCTTTTATCTTGTGTATATTGAAAACAGTATTAAAGATATATTACATTTACTACATGTTTAACACAAAATAAAAAAGTTTAAAACATTTTGGCGTGGCCATTTTGTCCCCCTCATAACTCAAACCTGGTAATAGATAGGCATACGAGAGTAGTAACTTCTGCAAGATTTGTCTGCAAAGAATTCAATAAAAAATATCCAATAAAAACGGATGCAAAGTGATCAAAATATCAAAAATAAATTGTAACAACCCCAAAACAATTAAAACACGGTAGGCTCTAGGATTATATCATTACTCGTATTGATCATTATTTTAAAATACTATATTGGGATATCAGTTCCATAGCAAAAGATAAGTTTGCGGAAACCTATGTGTCCACAGATAGAAGACGCAGAGATCCGGACCCCGACGACGAGGCCGACATCGCATAAAATAACATAACCGCAATCTGTAGGGGTCACATAAAAAGAAATTTTTATGGTAATTTTCCATACATTGAAGTAATGATATCATCATTTTCACCCCTTATCAACAAAGATCTGAAATAACTTCTGTTTTTTTTGTTTTTTTTTGGGTTTTTTTTGTTTTTTTTTTCTTTGTGCGTTTGTGGATATGTATATTTTTGTAGTTTAGTGTTTTTATTTATCTGGTAAGATTCCCAAATATTAACATTTTTCATATTTAATATTTTGGATTTATTTTCTTTTGGTCTCCAATATCTGTATCCGAATGAAAATCAAAATTTTACAGCAACCACGTCGTTACCAAGTTTATTCCAACTACTGAGCATTACTAAACTTTTCTTTCAAAAGGAGCTTTATCAATTTTTAAATTATTTATCATTGCTTGAGAAGGTATAGCCTCCTTACACACATAAGAGTTACACGTTTTACACACAATATGCTTCTCTCCTTTTAACATTTCTTTCAACCTCTCATCTTTTGCATTAAATTCTTTTTTCGTGTACTTGGCTTCGAAACATAAACCTTTTACAGCACACACAAATAAACACCGGTAGCTCTATTCTTCCGCAAAAAACGCAATTCTATCTCTTTCCACCTTTCGTTCTCCATTGCCTAAGTATCTCCACAAACTACAATCACGCTTTGTTTAACACAACTGAAAAGTCTTTTATAATATTTGTATATTATTGATTATTGCACAATCTTTATTTATTAACTTCTGGTTTTAAATTTATACATTACTGTTCTTATTCTTTTTTTATCATATCTATAATTAAATCTGGGTAAGCGATATTGCAATACCAATCCCATCATCCTCTACAAACCTGTTCCCAGTACCACCTATAGTAAATGTTTATAATACTTCAACTCCCACAAGGAAACAGAAAAATTAAACCCCGCCCCGTTTTATCAGGACGAAACTGGACGCCATTTTGATTTTCGAGAATCTGAAATTCCTATTGGGCAATAGTCTTCTGCGCATGCGTTCTCCTCACTGTGCAAGCGTACTCCTCACTCCTCCAAGAACTATCTATATAGCTAGGCTATTCCATAGCCTAGCTAACAAAGTATATACAGCCTTGTACCTAAAAAATATACTTATAACCAAACTAAATCAATAACATGTCATCATACTTTTGATAAATATACTGCAGTATAAGTTTTTGTGAGTCTGTGAGACAACATCCAAACAGGTGAAGAACAACAATAAAAACACTGTTCCATTTTCTTGTTCTCATGTGCATTCACTCATCATCCTTTTTATCCTCTCAATATCTATTTTTTGTAATTTTTTTTGAAAACTAAGGAGTATCTCTCTCATGCAAAGCTCTGTCCTTAGCTGAATTTGGCTTTACATTTAGATCATAATAGTTAACATATTTATTCTCTATCAGTATTTAAACATCTTTGAGTTTATAGTCTTACAAACGTTTAGATTTTATTAGCACGAAAGAGACATAAGTTGTCGAAATGCGCATATGCAGAAATTAAATTCACAGTAACTTCGGTATTTAGTAATTTGTGGGGTAATTTGTTACCACTGGGTCGAAGCCACTGCTGGTTGACTGTTAGTCCCCGATGGTATTCACCAGCCCAATAGTCAGTACTTCGGTGCTGACCCGAAAGCCGATTCTATTTGGAACCTTACAATATCTATTATTTGTAAATGTTGTTGAAAACTAAGGAGTATCTCCCTCATGCAAAGCTCTGTCCTTAGCTGATTTGATCATATTGGTTATTTGTTCTCTATCAGTATTTAAACATCTTTGAGTTTATGGTCTTCCAAACGTTTAGATTTTATCTGCACTGAATAGACATAAGTTGTCGAAATGCGCATATGCAGAAATTAAATTCACAGTAACTTCGGTATTTAGTTATTTAATATTTTTTGCAAACATTTATGATTTACATTTTAATTAAATCCAAAAAGATTCAATTTTTCAGTTTATGAAATTGTTAACGTCCTGATACATGTTTACATAGTTTAAAATTAACATTTGAAATAAGAAATATGAAGATGACAACATTTTTTAGTCTAATTTACCTTGGTTGTATTTTGATTTGATTTATTTGCTATAATTTGGGTACAACATGGCTTAACAACTTCCAAATTAATATTTCAATATTTGTTTACAAAATTGTATTTGATGGAATTATTTACTAATAATCTAAACTCGTAGTACAACAACTATAGGACTTACCTTCTGGATTTGTATGAGTGTGGTCCTTGGACATTGTATCAAATTCACTAATAAAGTTTTTTTTCATACAAAACTTTAATTTTCCTTCATCATATACATTTCCATATATGAAACATCGGGTTATCTTTATAATTTTAAACTCAAGAGGAAAAAAAGAAACGTGCTTCGACAAATAAAAAGTAGTTATTTTAAGTTTTGTAAAAATGACATCGTGCCTCATTACTTCATTTGCAATTGATAGACATGAAATAAAAAGATAAAAGTGAAAACACTACTGAAAATAAACACGACAAACATTTTGCATCTAAAAGTTATGCGCAGAGTACTGTATTGTGAAATACGTTAAAGATGCTTGCATGAGATAACCTTAAATGTCGGATTGTCTTTCAAGAAAATTCAAGTTGATTTCTTTACATCGAAAGGAAAAGATGTACAAGTTTTAACATGTTTACTTTTTTCCGTAAAAAACAAATAGAAAGCATTCACCATATGAGTGAACTCATCTTTGTGACGTCATTTATTTTATGACGTTCGGTTTTGGTTACGCTTAGTGTTTCTTACTGCAAAAAAAAACACTTCTGATTGGTCATTTATCTGTTTGAGGTGAAGTCGCCGACATCGATCTCCCATGGGTCATCTCCTACAGTAAACAACCATTTACGAAAGAAGACATAAATTTCCTTGAAATTAATTTATCTTGATTCCATGGCCAGACCCGCTGAATGTTACAACAACTTAAGAAGGTTCACTCCTTACTTACAAAATACCGAAGCAAGAATGAGGAAAGGGGAATTCTAAAATCATAAATCCAAAATCACTGCGATTAATTTTCAACACGGAATGAGACAGTATGATACAGACAAAACAAATAAAACAAAAAAGAACAAGAACGCCATATAACTAAAGCACTAGCAGTGTGAACCCCTACAAAAAAGAGGTACCATCAAGTGCTCCGAGCGTGGCATTCGTAACACTACCAGTGTGAAAAGTCCGGTTTTGTCGCAATCGGTGTAAGTCAGTCCGGTAATAAACTCTGGATCTACCCAAATTTGTGAAATAGAAACATTATAACGTTCTGTCAAATCGCGGAGACGACCGTAAAACTTCTGTTTATAATTACAACATACCCTTGATGTATAAGTTTTTGAGACAGTAAATTCGCTCTGTTGACAAAATCACTACAGGCACGGCAATCGCGAATGAGTTGTGAAATGTACACGCCATATGCCGGAAATGTGGGAATATTACTGCTCAAAAACGGGAAGAAGGGAGGAAAAAAATGAAAATTTTAAATTAGCTTTTACTTTTTAAATGGGATGTTTATTTGATTAAATTTGTGAATTTTTACACAGAACAATCTCGACAGGCTGCTACACATGAATTGGGATACAATACATAACTGTAATGACATGATTTAAAGGCATAATCAAACAGGTGTAAAATTCGAAATGGAAACACAGCTGCATTTGCTTGTTTTTATTTTTGGTGATTTTTGCAAACTTACAAGGGAGGATTACGTTTAACGTATATAATCTATAATGGCTTAAATGTGACTTTTTGGGAAAAAAATGTTTTAAAGGTCAATGAACTCGTGTTTGAGTTATAAGTGAATTTGGAAATTAAACTACTCTTGATTTTTCATAGGTTTCACATAAGCAAGGTTCTACCATGAATGAATGTGGCAAAATAAATACGATAAACATTTACTCAAATTGCTCTTAAGGAGTATAACATGAAATTTTGAAACAATATAATGCGTTTAAATGGATAAAACCAGAGTCCAAAAAATACCAAAACATGAGTAGCGAACCACCTTAAGGAGATAGACCTGGAAAACTAAAAAAAAAATCCACTTGTTTATTGTGCGTAATATTCAACGTATTTAAACTAAAGTGAAACTTGGTTTAATAGGACAAATTTTGGAAGGAGTCAAATTGGTCTTTTAAATGAGATTTTATTTATATGAAATATACCACGAAGGGAACTATAAAAGGTGACTTTAACAATCAGGTGACTGCTTATTCAAGTTCACCGCTAAGGCAATTGACTGTATTCATATTCAAGGGTTGTCTTAAACTAACTATGAGGTATGGGCAAAGCTCTTCCAAGATGAAGCACAACAAATTTAACTCACTATGACAAAGTAGGTGCACTTGTTAAGTGCAATGGTCCTGACTTGGTACGGTTATCCAAAAAAAGTGACCGATTAAACCGGTGTATTGGCATGCCATTCGCCCCCAACCCGAACCCTCTCTTTCAGTACGGCTGTGTCCTGAAGCAAACAGCAGTTGCTATTGAGAAGTCGTAGACAATGAACAGAAATGTTCATCAAAAGGATTAGACTTTATCCGAGCTCTAGTATTTGGAATTACCAGACCACGTCACAGTTTTGAAAACGTGACGTCATAAAGCCTAAAACGGCATGAAACTATGTTGTTGAAGTACATTCTTGGTCACACGGGGCGGACGTGTCTGTGACAAACAACAGCTGGTGAATCTGAATACCAGAACTCGGAATTAGTCTATTGAATCACAACTAGGGCTGAAGATGTAAATTTTCACAAGGGACTGAAAACCATTTAAAACGGAGTCTAATTCATTTAGAAAAAGTCTATTTAGTATCAGAACGAGCTTTTCCTGGATTTCAATGAAAACTCCAGATATTTCACTAAAATTTCAGTGAGCAGAATGACGCAAAACAGCAGTGACTATAAATGTGTTAAAAAACAGGCGCAAGATGATGCTAAAAATTATGTTTGTTCCTGCATTGTGCTGAGCATTCATTTTTTTAATTTTTTTTTATCATAGTCTCGAAAGTACACTTTTCAAAAATTGCTAAAAATTTAGTTTGCTAAAATTTTGGTGCAAACCGAATAGACTCCGTTTTAAGAACTTTTTAATTATCGTGTGACAGCCAAGAGTAATAGGGTGGTTACAGAGATAACTTTGCCTGATGAGAAAGTCCGAATAATTGTTAATAACTTTCACCTAATAAATCAACTTTGAAACTTAAAATAATAATGGGGAGATTTGGGTACCCATAAACTGGTTTAACCCTACCGCTAGCTTTTGTTAGTGTCGGTACCAAGTCCGGCTGTCCCGAGTTCCCATCGTTATTAACATTAGTATTTTGTTTTGTTTGTGTTTTTTTTCCTGTGTAGTTCCCTGACAGATTATGGTATGTAATTATAATTTTCAGCCATTGCAGATGTTTCCTGTTGTCCCTTTTATTTCATTTACATTCGTTGGACCGGATTTTTCTGTTTGCATGTTGCAAATATTACATATTTATATTGTTGAGCTTTCCACCAAGTTAGGGAAATTAAGAGTTTTTAAATTAGTTGTCTCTTTTGTACCAAAATTCAGAACTGAAATGATCATTTTCGTCAAATATCAGATATAAGTAAATATTATAGATCAAGTAATTTCTATGTTTAATGTTATCATGCATTTGAAACTAAATTTACAATTTTGATGCAGTTTTTTCAATTTCTTTATCGTCTTTTGACCAATCCTCTACATTTCCTGAGGCAAATAAACCAAATACAATACAACCGAACATATTAACAGCTGCACATACATAAAATACATTTCGCCATTCCTCTGGTGTGTCCTGGAAATAGAAATGCACATGGTTGTGACGTTGTTCAAAATTTAGCGAGTGAATTCCGCTCAAAACGGTGCTAGGTGCCGTCTTGAACTTACTATGAGGTAGGAGTGTTTGCCATTTACTAAAGGCCTCATGGTAACTTCAAAAACAAGAACAATAATGATAAAAAATGTTCCATTTGCTTAATCCTATCATGTAATTAGAGGGATTTTGTCTCATGTACATTTATACCGGAGCACCTGGTGTCAGTTTCAGTTTCACTGGAGTTCACACTGTGAGTGCCTTTGCTTTGAATGTTGTTATTTCTATTTTTGTGCTTTGTATCTGTCTAACGTCATTGTTTTCTGTGTCTAACGTCATTGTTTTCTGTGTTCTCGTTTTGGTCATGTCTTTGGACTTCGATTTTTGTCAATTTCACTCCTTTGTTGCTTCGGTATTCTACTGCCGTTGATCTATATCACTTTATTTGTTCATGCAATCCTTTGTTAGACTGGTTGGTCTTTTTGTGGCGTTCTTGTTTGTTTTATGTCTATGTTTTGTCTTTGTGTTGTTGTCGCTATCGTGTTGCCTCTGTATTACCAAAATTTGCAAATCGATTTTTTCTCCTCTCTTGTTGCTTTGGTTTGTTTGCCGATATATTGTTTACTGAGAGAAATTTGGATAATATATACTTTTTAATGTGTAAATAATTCAATTCTGTCTTAAAAGTGGTCCTACCATAATTTCGTAAAATGCTATCAAAATTAAAGTTTTTGTGTAATGTTAAAACAGAAAACTGGAAAACTGCTATCACAGAACTTAGCCAGAGACGTAGTTTTTAACTCACAAAAACAAACAACTTTTGAAAAAAAATATGAGCCGTTGTTGATATATTTCCAATGGGTTAACATTTTTTTCTGCCGAAACCTACACATATTTTTCGGACATTTGTGGAGGGCTATTTTTTAACCTATAACACTGCACATGTGCATAGAAATGAAGCAACCTGATTATGTAAACAAAACATATATATACAGAAGAACGGACAAAAATTACTGTCCTTTGCAACCATCTTGATCTTGCTATAATGGTAAATGCCTTCTGTTTATTAAAAGACGTAGACTTACTCCCAGAGAACAACAATGAACGCTTTGTCTTACATGTATTTATACGGATTTTGTCCACATGAACATTTACTCCATATCCCTTAACTTGTTCATTTGTCTACAATCCCCATTTAACCAAATAGCCCTTTTTTCACGATTAAAGAACGTAAATGTCTGAAATTCATTGGATGGAATCCGGTATACCAAACAAATGAACACTACATTGTAAAAATGGCGTTTAGGTTTGGAACACATATAAACATGTTTAGCCCTAAACATGTTTGGGGTTGTGTTCTAGTCCTAAACTTTTGGTGGCCTGAACATGTTTATTGCTAAACACGTTTAGGGTGTAAACATGATTAGAGGTTGAGAATACATTCCTAAACGCCTAAACACTCTCTTAAACGTGTTTAGGTCTAAACATGTTTAGACATTTCATAAGAAGAGTTATAGTTCGTGCAAAGGACGATGTAGTCTTTTTTTTTTAGTTTAAAAATAAAAACGTGGCGATAAACAATGGAGGAGCCTGAT
>MJUU01010302.1:9226-19298 GCA_002080025.1 Modiolus philippinarum | reverse complement strand
CCCCCCACCATAATTGCAAATAAAAGACACAAAAATCTAAAGAATTCTTAAAGTCAGCGAAAATATTGACAATGACACAATGGGAAAGGATATAAGTAAAAAACAAGATGACAGAATTAAAAAGTGTGGTGTATTTAAGAAGAAACAATGTGAAGTTCCGGATGCCCGATGATGATGAAAGCCTTAGTAACAATTGATACAAAGAATCAAAAACCTTACAATTTTAGATAAATAATACCTATAAATGAAATACCATTATTGTAATCTATTGTTATAACAAAAAAGTCAATATACTGATGCACTTTTGCAACTGCAAAGCATGCAGAGTGTGTTAAAAATGATGTTAATATTTACTGGATTGGTTATCAACTCGTTTTAATTCAATAATAGCATTTTTTGAAATTTTGTACTCAGAGCCCATTATTTTTTGAGCCCATGAGCCCATCCCAAGAGCCCATCATTTTTCCATCCCATGAACCCATCCCATGACCCCATCCCATGAGCCCATCCCACAATCCCATCAATTTTTAAGCCCACGAGCCCATCCCATGGCCCCATCCCATGAACCCATCCCATGATCCCATCCCATATTTTCTAGTATGCCATTAAACTGACGTGAAATGTATATTAGACTTGTATTCACTTTCACTGTGGTAGGTTGTACAGATTAGTATAATGAGAATTTGACAACAAAAACCATAAAATCTTGATATATTATGTAAATCTGGAGTAAAAACAAACCAGATGCTTAGGATTTGTAGGCATACTGTAAAACATTGTATGGTACGGTGGTATTGTATGTGGTATGGTACGGTGGTATGGTACAAATACTACCATACCATGGTACGGTGGTATGGTATGACGGTATGGTACCATGGTATGGTACAGATTGTCGTACCATGGTATGAATTCATGGTATGAACCATGGTATGGTATGAAAACTTTTTCACATTTAGTGAAAATAACGGAGAAAAAAATATTCTCATCACTTTTGTAAGTTCTACTAACATTATATTTGGGATGACTAAGAAAAGGCACAGCTCTTCAAGCTTGACAGTTTTATTTTTATTATTAATGGCATATGGTGATATATATACTGTATATCTATGGTTTGTGATAAAACAGTGGGTGTATTTGTTTCTGCCCTATTTGAAACCGCTATGTGTTTCTGCAAATTTGAAAAATGAAAGGTCCATCAAAATCAAATTGGATGTGAAATGCTGATAAGAAATTTAATGTTCCATAGTTCTATATCAGCTTCAAGGTCTTTTGTATAATGTAGATGACAGGAAGATCCCACATCAGTCAATCAAGTCAAATGTTGCGAATGAGGGTGAAGCAAAGATTTTAGAAAATGGGATGTTGTAATAAAAAAAAAGTTTTCAATGCTGAGCGAATGGAAAAAAAATGTATAATTTTTAGTTAAGGGATTGTTGATTATTTTTCTTCTTTGGCTGCCAAAGTAGGAATACGCCCCTCTTGAATCTGCCCCCACTGACAATATAGCTATTGTAATTTATAATAACCAGACATGGTACCTCACTAACTGATATGAACTGGTTTATGGGCACCTAAATCCCCCTTTCTCCATTCCGTTTCACGTAAAGTTTGATTTGATCATATTTATCACATAATAATTAAAAGATCGTAACGTTTTCAGATTACTTTATCTTTATCTTCCATAGTGCTTCTTTCTTGTATTTTTTATTTTTGCATACTACGATACACACATTTAGTTGAACTTTTCCATTAGACAAATGGCATAGGGTATTCTTTTTTCATTCATTTTTTGTTCTATATGAAAAATTCAGTACATGCAAAGTATCACTAGTCTGAATTCCCACTTAAAATGGTCTTGCCTTCTTTATTACCACCTCTTGAAATTTTCAAAGTTAACATTGATTTGCTGGACATGAAATTTTAAACAATAAAACAATCATTATAGTATAAACAACTTGTCACAGAAAGTAAAAACATGTTGCTTTATTTTGAATGTAATACTGATAAAAGGTACTAATTGGTCAAATGTTGTTTCCTACAGATAAAAACAACAATTTTAGAACATTTATACTAGGCATAATATACTACCTTCATTCTGGAGAAATTGTTAGTGATTGCTTGGTAGGTTTAATTGCCATCTAAACTAAGGAAAAAATGTCCCTTTTATTATCTCATTTGAACTACTGAACTAGATGGGTTAATGAATATAAAAATCTGTTTTTGTTCGGTATATACCATTTATTCATTTAATTTTCACAAAAGGAGAAGAAGAATAAAATTTATACCATACCATGGTTCAGACCATGAATTCATACCATGGTACGACAATATGTACCATACCATGGTACCATACCGTCATACCATACCATCGTACCATGGTATGGTAGCATTTGTACCATACCACCGTACCATACCACATACCATACCACCGTACCATACCATCTTTTACAGTATGCCGGATTTGTACTATTTTACATTGTTACCTGGTCTATGTTCATATCTCAGACATGTGTTAATCATATTCCTGTCAACAATAAAAGTTGCAATCTGCAAGATTTTCCCTCAGAAATACACCCTCGATTGGAAGGCTGATACGTTTATATCAGTACAAAGTAATCGGCTGATTTTGTAAAACAGATGACAGTTTAGTTAAGCCTTTATTTTCAAGTGAATACAAGGACTACTGTACTAATTGTATGAATTAATTTAGGAGTTTGTAAGCCATAGACCTTTCTGCTGAAAACAATGCATGCGAAATGCACCGTTTTAATTTGTTATTAAATAATCATGTTTCATTCTCTTGTAATTTCTTTAGGAACATAACACTCTATTATTTGCTTTCTTATTTGGTATAATTAAGATTTAGATATGTACATTTGAAACATTATATTAAAATTATTAACACAATTGAAGCCAACCTACACGAGTTTTTTTCTTAAGAGCTAGGAACGCACAGTCATTATCTCTTTCACTCCCGTCACAAAGCAATTTTTTTTAAAGATGTGCACTTTAAGATTTCGAAAATGAAACAGTAATAATAAAATAACGTAGAAACAATGATAAGATAAGAGTAAATTCACACGAGACAATAAAACTGGAAAAAAGCTCTTACAATCACTGTAATCCGTTACCCGACAAAACACTAGTGTCTTTCATATTATGTGTTCTTAGACATTGTGTATGATAATTCATATGAAACTATGCAAATATTGTAAAAAAACCTTCAATGCATAATTCCACGAAAGCGTATTGGCGCCACTCAAACTTCTTTTTAATTTTTAAAGTTGGTATTCTTGGGCAGAATATTTTCACTTTTATATTATGGAAAAATATCGAGGAGTGTTCATATCTGGCCAAATATCTGAAATCAACGGTTTCAATATCCGTGAAAGTACTATTGTTCGTGGGGTTCTAATTTTCATGGATTGCGTTGTTCGCTAAAACCATGAATTTTAGTTCAAAACGAAATGCATTTTTTCCATAGAGTTTTAATGCAAAGAAATCGAAACCACGAATTCAAATACACAAGAAATATAAATTTTTATGAAAACCACGAAAATTGATGTACACGAATAAAATGCATTATTTCAATTGGTGAAAAATTTCTTAAGAGATAATTATGTCAATTTTCGAAAAAGTAATTAATGTATTGAAAAAAATGGGAGTAGGTCGACTTAAAAAAAAAAAAAAAATGACAACCCAAGATTTCCATGTAGTCAGTAAGAGCATCACATTTTAATCTTATCCATTTTGTTACCTTTTATAGATGGAATAAATGGTATTGCTTTCATTTTTATACTTTCGTGCACCCCGGAAGTTAACATAAGATATACACTGGACAGTTTTTACGAAATCTCAGAACACTTTAACGCACGGATTTATTTTTCAAATACAATGTGAGTTTATCTTCAAACTTTCATGGATGTATCTCTTGCTGTCGTTTACTTTTCGATGTAGTCAATTCATTTATTAATAATTAACAGATCAATAAAACCCATATATTCCCACCAATATTCATATATGTCCACGCGCACACTATTCTTTTGTAGTTAGCTAACTATATGAATGAACATCTGTGTATTCCCTTTGTAGACAAAACAACCTAATGTTAGTACCCAAAGCCTCACCCAACCTTCCACTACACACTCACACACATAAATGAGCATATAAATACATAATCAATACAAAACAGGGAACATTAATGAATCAAGAGTGAGGGGGGTCATAGGATTGGAACCCCCTTTTCTGTTTTTTTTCTTTTAATTTTCGAGCAGAAATTAGACAGGAAACAATATAAACTTGCAATATCGACAGTTGACACTTCTTTTTTTTCTAGAACTCATTTGGACTCCCCTTTCCCGAACACTGAAGGATGGATTCGCCGATCATATTTGAGATAAATTCAACGTGGAGAGTGACATTCATTTCGTGATCAGGGCATTCAAGTAATCATAAACTATGCACATATAAACAGTATTTTTTGTATTATTACAATTAATACTGAACATTGAAAAAAATAGCATAGTTTTACACTATCAAGTAATCAAATATTCAAGACGGAGTTTTATAATCACATAATCACAGCAATATTCACATGGTGATCAAATAATCAAGAATAAAACCCATAATAATCAGACAAGGCTCATTATATATCTTATCTACATTGATTTCGGCCAAAGTTAAGTGTAATATTACGCTGCAGTTTCATCTTCCTCCACGACTCATACTCGGATTCGATATTTCGGAATATTACCCTAAAATGGGGTAATATCTCGCACAGGCTCCACAGCCCGCTGAGAACTCGGAGTCCAAGTATGTGTAGCTCGGAGCCCATAAACTGGAGCCCGGAGCCCGATGAGTGCAGCCCGTGGCCCGGTGAGTGCAACCCAGTATTCTTGTACTACTGTAAAATTAAACCTAAAAATTTCCAAACCTTTGAAACTCAACAAATCATATATAAAACATATAGTACGGCTACTTAACTTTACTTACTCAACGGGACTTTTGAAGGAAATGTGATGTTTCCTGCATGAAAGGCTAAAATACATGTAACAAATCATCTTCATATACTAAGCTTCAAAACTATAAATAGCACATTTTGAAACCCTCTTCTTCCTATAAAATAATTTTCTCAAAGTTACACGTGTATTCTGGGGATGGATTAAACCTATTGTTTGGCAATAGATCGAATAAATTGTATAGAATAACATCACAGCGCTTCATTGTTTAACTTCTTGAAACCAAGACTTCATTTTCCAAGTATATCTTTCAACGTTGCATATTTCGCTAATTTGTGAGCCATTTGCAATTCTAAAAATTGCAAATTTTTGCAAATTTCGGCCACTTAAAAGCAAGCCTCCGTTACACTAAATTAGCCTCTAGTTCTCTAGCACGAATAATATACATGTACACCAATTTACTGGCTATAAGGACAATAAAAAGTTTATGGTTTCCCGAGACACAACAATTTCCCGACTAGAAGCGGAGGGAAATAGTTGGTGTCGAGGGAAACCATAAACTTGCTAATATTCGAATAGCCAGTAAAAGGCATTTTATTGTACCGAAATCGAACATCAAAGGTATCAATGTGAATAATTAATCGTCCTATTTAACGACCAGTCCTATATATAATTCATCACTAGTCAATAGTCATTGAAACTATTGAACGGCAAATAGTCTGTTTATGAAAAATGTGAAAAAATAGTAAAATTATCAAGTAAAAAAATTATATAGAAAACACATACTGAGGTATAATAAATATATATAATCAAAGCATTGATTGAAGAATATATATTCTATATCACTGCATCACAGATTCAAATTAACTGTTTTTTTTTTTGTTTTACTCGTGATTTCACAATAAGCACCAATAATTGAAAATAAAAACAAAGTCTATGTCCATGAACTTTTCAATGACTTTTACTTGCGCTTGTTTAAAATATAAGTGAAAAATAGCATTTTTGCTGTACGGCGAAACTTCGTTCTCTCAACACCAGCAAGAATAGTGAAATAAATAATGAAGGATTAGGAAAACCTTTGCAATATTGAAAGGCTGATTAAGGAAAAATGCAAATACCCTTGTGAATATATCGATATATTTTGTTATATAGTCTGCTTGTAAATTGTGGCATGTGATTGTAGTTACTTGCCATTGTAGGTGCTTGCTGTTATCCTGTTTTTGTAATTGTAAGCACCAAAACTCATTTTTTCTCGACTTTGATAAGTATTTTTGGCTTCATAACATATTTAGATATTTTCATTATGTTTTGGACCCATTGTTATGAATTGAAAGAAGTTAGTACATTTGTATCTGATTATATCAAACACTTCAACAACAAAGAAGATAAAAAGGTGGCAGATTAGAAAAGTACATAAAAACAATTATTATTTTAGAAATTTTAAATTCATAAAGCAATTTTTAAATTGTCGTATATTATTATAAAATAATGACTACTTTCTTATTTAAAGTACAAATTGTATGAATTTATTAAAGAGTTCGTAAGCCAGAACCATTCTGCTTAAAGTTATGTATGCGAGAGCTAGAAATCCTTTGTAATATTGAAAGACCAATATTTAAAAAATGCAAACACAGCGATCTAAAAGGGTACCCTAATGAATATAATGACATATTTTGTTATTAAATAATCAAGTTTCATTCTTTGAAGAACATAAATCGCAATTATTTGCTTTCTAAGTAGGTATAATTAATATTATGATATCTAGCTTTGAAACATCATATTCAAATGATGTACATAATTGAAGCTAAAGATATAGTAAAGCACAGTTGTTATCACTATCACTCCAGTGAGAAACAAAAACAAATTTTTATGAAATATAATACATTTCAAGTTAACGAAGATGAAAAAGTAATAATGAAATATCGTATGCATGTTCTTAATTCTTACACATGGTGTTTGGATAATTCATATGAAAAGATGGAAATTTTATCAATAATATTCAATACAATATTCTTAGAATGAATCAATATTCCTATTACCGGACTTACAAACACATACTGTGACAAAATCTTTTCACTCAGAGTGTTACGAGTGCCACGCGTAAAGCAAATCATGCTAACCCTCCAGAGCACCAGATGACACCTTGGTTTTTGTAGGGTTCACACTGCTAGTGCTTTAGTTTTGTGACGTTCTTCTTCATTTTTGTTTATCTGTTTTGTTTTTGTCATATTATGCTGACTCAATTGACTTGCCGTGATTTTGGCGATTTTGTCAACAGAGCGAAATTACTAAAACATCAAGGGTATGTTCAGTCACTGTTGCAATTGTCACTACAGAAGTTTTACGGTCGTCACCACGATTGACAGACCATTACACAAATGAGAACAGATATCTTTCGGTAGATCCAGAGTTTGTTACCGGACTAACACCGACTGTGACAAAACCGGCCTTCTCACTGGCAGTGTGACGGGTGCCACGCGTGGAGCAGATCATGCTTACCCTTCCGGAGCACCTGACGATACCTAAATTTTATAGGGGTTCACACTGCTAGTGCTTTAGTTTTGTGACGTTCTTGTTCTTTTTGTTTATTTGTTTTGTCTTTGTCATACTGTCTGAATTCGTGTTGCTGTGTGAATTGCCCTGATTTTGGATATATGATTTTAGAATTTTCCCTTTCCTCGTTCTTGCTTCGGTATTCGTTTGCCGATGTATTTGGATTTTTAATTTTGAAATTTCCCTTTCCATCATTTTTGCTTCCGTATTCGTTTGCCGATGTATTTCAAGAGATGCTAACACGTTTTTCTCAATGTCTTATGTCCCTGTTTATTACCCGTACTATTGGCCATATTTGTTGACAGATACTACCAGATAAGCAATTTTTGTGTAACACTTTCTTTACATTAAATTCATTTATAAGAATTTTTATATCTCCTCCAAGTGTAATTAGAATAAGCTCTTAAGTTAACTTAGAGTGGTTTAATTAAAGTCATACGGTACATAAGTTCTAATAATGTTTAAACTACAGAGCAATTCTAAAACTTGTCATACGGTAGAACAGTTCTATAAAATAATTTATGCGCCGAAAACAGTAAGAAAAGACAAGGGCTTTCTTTATGACAATCGTGCGGAACCTTTCAAAATATATAGACTTTCTCCATAAATTAGACAAAAAATTGTCAACTGCAGATAACATGTTACTTGTATATCCGGGTACATTTAAACAAGAGTAATTTCACTTCGAATTCTCGAGACCAAATGCCTGAAATATCGAATTTTTGGTAAATTTAGAATCATAAACACAGATTGTAAATTAAATATCAAAGAAATGTGAATAAAATTTCAAAAAAATATTTTCTAGCTCTGAAAACTGTTTGGGCCCGGGATTAGCGAAACACCGACACCTTGTTTGAAATAGAAAAAAATGACACCAATGACAAAAAATATTTGCACATTTTCGTGTCAAAAATTTAGACAAAGTCGAGAATTTTTAAATATATTCCATACAGTAAAGAATGTCGAGTTATATCAAAGAAATGTGAATAAAAATCAAATAAATTTAAGTAATACACTTACTAGTTGAAAAGAAAAGATCGTAAAAGATATCAATTAGGTTTTATTTTTTATTTTCTAGCTCGGAAAACTGTTTGAGCCCTGGACTAACGGCATTGACATTGGTAAGAAAGCACACACAGCAATAAAAGGAAACCCAATGAATGCAATGTTATATTTTGTTATTGAATAATGGAGTTTCGTTTTTCATTTTACTTAGAAGCCACAAATTGTTATTATTTGTCTTCTTACAAGATATTATTAGTATAAAGATATGTAAGTTTGATATATTATATGTATATAATTATCAGTAACAGCATCAAATGTAAATCCTGTCAATTATGCATTATGTACTACCGTAAAAGTAAACAAAAAACCTCGAAACTTCAAAACCTTGGAAATACATGTAGCAGAAAGAGTACGGCTACTAAACTTTAATTGCTCAACGGGAAATTTAAATGCATTGCACTGTTTCCTTTATGAAAGGCTCAAATACAAGTAACAAATTAGTTTAATTTACTACGCTTAAAACTATAAAAGGCATACCTTGACACTCACATCTTACTACAAAATAGTTTTGCACGAGAAGTTTTTGCTGAGACGTCTTTGGGAAGGGATAACCAAATTTTATAGACTAACAGGGGAATGCTTCATTGTTTAACTTCTAGAAACCATGACTTCATTTTCGAAATATATCTGTCAACACTGCACAAAAGACGATTTCGCTTATTTGTTAGCCATTTGCATTTGTCAAAATTGCAGATTTTTGTAAAATACGGCTTATTGAAAGCAAGTCTCTGTTACACTAAATAAGCCTAAAATCCAAAAAGATAAACGGAACTGTGCATGAATATGCATTCTGCATCACCACCTCAAAGATTTCGAATCACTTTTTTCTTGTTTTGCTCTTGATTTCTTGATAAACACCTATAATTGAAAACGTAAACAAAGTCAATGTCTAGGAAGTTGCGCTTGCTTATAATACAAGTTAAAAACAGTATTGTTTGCTGTAAGGTTAAACTTCCTTTCTCTCAACACCAGCAAGAAATCGTTAAATTAAATTGGTGAAGAATGAGCAGATCTGTAAGCAACTAAACTCATTTTCTTGACTTTCATAAGTAATTGTTGGCTTGATTACATATTTTTAAATTTTCCTTTTGTTTTGGACCTGTTGTTATCAATTCAAAGCAGTTAGTATCTGATAATTTCATATACTTCAACAGTGAAGAAGATTAGAAAAGTATAGAACTACAATTATTATCTAACAAATGTACAAGAAGGATTACAGGAAACACCTACAATGGCTGAAATTTATAATCACATCTTACAATCTGCTATGGAACTACATATGAAGAACACGAATAAGACAAAAGACAAACGTAGACAACGATAGGAACTCGGGACAGTCGGACTTGGTACCGGCAATAGCAAAAGCCAGCAGTAAGGTTAAACCGGTTTATGGTACCCAAACCTCCCCTTATCTGTCCCGTTTCCCTATAGTATAATAAACATACGAATAAAAACCAATAAAGGTAGACAACTAACTCCATGACCACAAAAAAAAA